>JAUZNJ010059694.1:0-28150 GCA_034780135.1 Jordanella pulchra
TCTGACTTGATGTTGTGTTTTTATTGTTGATTCTATGTTGCATTGTGTTTTTGTGTTTGATTTGATGTAAAGCACTTGCTGCTGAAATGTGCTTTACAAATAAAGTTTGATTGATTGATTGAAAGCGCATATATGGCTGATGGTGCAAAATCCAGCATGAACAAAAAAGAAAACATTTTAAAAAACAGATTACTTTACCCATGATAGGAGTTCTTTAGACATAGTCTAAATTATTCATTTTGTATCCAAAATTAGCGAATTTATATCAAAATCTGATCTGGTTTAAGGGCATACTGTGTTGCCTGATCATGAAGTGGGGCTTTGCTTCTAATCCATGATGGCTGTTTTCTTGTTCTTTTTGCATTTTTTTTTTATTAATTGTTTTGATTCAAGGTGCACAGAGACAAAAGTGAAAAAAATCTGCACTGATCAGCATCTGCTCTATGCATAGTAGGAGCTTCTGTATACGCACTGCAGTCAGTGTGGTTTGGAAATAAATCAGAGATTACAAAGTCGGACGTAGCGAGTGTGATCTGAGTGCAAGCCTAAACACCACGGGAAACTCCTCATAGTTCCTTATAATGAAGATCAACAAAGGTCTGGCAAATTATAGGGAAGGCGTTTCCAACAAAGCGATTTGTGCCTTGGATCATTTCTGACCATTGGAATATGTTTGACTTGGACCTGAATTATTTCTGTTAATAAAGTCCTATATTCTAAATGGAGGTTATTGTGAATTTGTTCCATATGTACTCAGAGTTAACAGTTTGACCAAGATTTAAGCTGGGATCACTCTTTCATCTGTTGTCCTAACACACAGCCAATTGGACACATATTCTCAAAACACGTGATAGTCTAAGAAGTTATTTGAATAAACAAAAGAAAATCACAGCAGTAATTAATTAATAGCACATATGCCAGCACTTGCTTCAACATTTCTTTTTGATAAAGACGTTTCTAACTGTTTTCATTTCTGGATTACATTTTTTTATTTAAAATTTTCATTTACAAAATGTGTTTTCTGTTTTGGAACAATAATGGAACGGAATTGACTCTTAAGAGAGACATAGTCTCTCATAGTTGGAGCAGATTTTTAAAAGACATCAAAGCAGAAAGCAGTTGTGGCTCAGTAATGTAAAAAAATGGTTTTAACAAAAACTGTTTCCCTTGATGTAAAATTAAAGCAGTTCATCATTTTGCAATTTCCTCACAGGACATTTAACCTACCACTAGGATGAAGGTCGGTCAGTGCTCTGGATTCTAACCAAAGCTCCTGTTCCCAACATTCCCTGTATTATCTCTGTCTTTCCACACCTGTGAACATCTGGGCTTTATTTCTTATTGGAGGTCATCAAGACCAGAAAACATCACGTTTCCCCATAATTTTGTTGAATATAACATGAAATTTCTGCAAGAAAAATCATTTTTATTGGTCTGATGTAAAATTAAGTTTTCTGGAGGACTGATTTGATGCTTTTCATCCGTTGTAGCCACAATCAATGCAATTAGCAATTAAAATATATCAAGCTGTGTGCAATGAATTTACATGAGTTTCACTTATTCAACTGAATTATTGGAATTCATTAACTTTTTGATTTCATGTTAATTCAGTGAAATGCACCTGAACAAAGTAAAACTATCCAACACATTGGTGATGAGTGTAACGCATGAATAATAATAATAGTCTTAAAAGCTTCTTTATCAATCTTAATTAGGTTTTGACTTCATTTTCACTCTTATTAAATGAAATGATGATAACTGACAGATATGTTTTGTTGTTTCATTAGAAAAGTTCTGAGCTCATCTCTGCTTTCATGCAACCAATTGATTATTTGGCAGAAAACAATCTAACTTCAATTAATAACAATTAGCGCCACCCAATTAATCTGTTCTATAATAGAATCTGAGCTGCAGAATGTGCAAATTGTCATTATTCTGTGATATTTGAAGTTATAGGCTCTGAAAATGTGAATTACACAAACTTGGAGTTTGTTCACTTGATATGCTCTGAATTCTGGGTCAATCGCAGATTTATGTTATTTTCTGTTTTTTTTTTTTTTATATAATATTGTCGTTTTTTTTGTTTTTTTTTTAAGTGGCTGCTTAGCATTTGGCTTATTTACTGAAATACAACATATGTAGAACTACCTGGTGAACAGTAATATATCTCTTATCCTGCCAATAAAAAGTCGAAGTTTAACTTTAAACATAAAGAAAGTCCCACAAGAAATCTTTTACTTTCTTAAATCCAGACAATGTTACCTGTAGTTTAGTATAAAACATATTGTATATTGTTTGGTTTTTTTGGTGTGTGTGTTTTCTCTGCTGTATTCGTTAGGCCCCATCGACACACAGAGGACATTAGGTGAAACAGCAAGCTGTGTTTTGAAGACCGTAACTGATCTTCTTGAAAATCTCCTCCCAGACAAAATCAGAGATTCCAGTGTCATGTTTCAGTGTGTTCATGTAAGCTGCAACTTTTTTTAAGCATGACGACAGAGCTCAACCTTCACCGCCATGTCGCTGTGTTTACTTCGGATGAGTTGTGTTTTTGTCAGTGTTTAGGGTGCGATTCTGTCTCAGTGTCACAGAAAGGATTCATTGGTGCCGAGTTCACTTGTGTGGAAGCAACAATTTTCAAAGCCGTTTATAAATCGTCTTCCTCTTCATGTGAACTAGATCTCACTGTATTTTTCAATATAGTTTGACTTTCTTTTCTGACTGGTACAAATTGTAACACAAAAAGGAAGATAGAAATAAAACACGTAGGTTTCTTCTTTTCTCTCTCACAAAATAACAGTCCAAAGATGTCTAACATCGTTTTTTCTTTTATATTTCATTATCAGATAAATGAAACCACTTAGAACTGAAGAAAACAAGCCTGACCAGACTTTTCTCCAGATTTAAAAATATTTATGGTGTGATTAGGAAAATATAGCAATAATAAAGCATATAAGGTTATGATATTTTGTTTTATGGTTGTTGCCTGTTTCAGTTAGTTAAAAAAGACAAAAGCAAATACGGTTAAATGACTAAAGAATGAAGCTACAGTGATGAAAGGATCTCACACAAACATCAGCTCATGCTAAACGTACTTACCAATAGAAACGATTTGGAGCCACTTTCTCGTGCACCAGCTGCCACCTTCTTCCAAACTCAACAGAGCTGTAAAGCTGTAAAACACAAAACAAGGAAAAGCCTTAAATGTATCTATTATAGGTCATATTAAAGTAACTGCTAATGACACTTAGAGATTATTTTTCTGACATTCACAAGTATCAAATAAGACACTAATGGTATTTGCTTTACATGTATTTATTGTTTTTAATGGCAGCTATCCACATGCTCTATGCACTTTTGAGTCCATATTCTATATATATATTTAAAGATAGCAAAAAAAATCATGGCACAAAATGATGGGTAATAAGTGCGCATAATGTTGGTGAACTATAGAGACTATGAAATTCTTACATGTTCTACTGGCAGTTTGGGACTAATAATACAATAATACAATACAATAAAAATACAATAAAACACAAATTACTATTAAGCAAAGGGTTATAGGATACTTTACATTCAAGTACCTCAAGGTGCTACAAACATGTAAAAAAAATGACATGATAAATTGGGAGGTCAAAAGTTAAATATAAATCATACTTTCTCACTAAAAAAAACACTTTATTTCATTTCATTAAAGTAAATAAAGCCAAGCCAGTCTATTGATTGCAAGGAGAAGAACAGAGCAGCTCGACGCCCAAAGCGTCAAACATCCAAGGTCTGATTTTAGTGAGAACAAGCGTCTAGTTTGAGGCGTCGGAAGCCTTTTTGACGCTCAGTTCAGTTGGTGTGAGCGTATCATTATAATGAAATTAAACTTTACCTCCACCAACTGCGTACTAAACCCGCCTGACCCAATATATTCTGTAGAATACATTCTGGTGACCCTTAATGTTTAGCTTTGTGTTTTTAAACATGCTTCAATATATATACATATATGTGTGTATATCTAGTCAGACATATTGTTTTTCATTGTGGTTTAATTGGGTAACAATTGTTTGATCTTCATGAATTTGCATGAATCTGTCCTGTCCTGGTCTTTCCCTTCGCTATTATCATTATACTGTTGTTCTTTTCTGACAGTCAGGACATGTTTTCAGACTATTTTTTCATCGTCTTCCATTGGACCATAGTTAATGGCCTGGAGAAATGTTTACGAGCAGTTATGTAAATGACTTGCAAACATGTGAAATCTGCAGGTTTGGTTATATTAAAATGTCAGAATATTCATCTAGACACATGAAAAGTTGGTGTTCACTGTTCTGCTCATTTTAAACATTTAACTGAATTTGCATTTGTAGTTTCCTTCTAGTTTTTCAATGTTTCTATGGATGCAAAACCTTTGTGATTTAGCTCATAGTGTACAAGGCTTAAACATTGTGTTATTAAAGCTCTATACAGAGGAGCATTGCCACAACTAATTAATTAGTAGTGAAGAGACTGAAAACAGCGGTGGTTAAGATAATGGGATGGAAAGAACTATGTGAAAATAAACAAAATATATATAAAACAAGAACAACTTTGTTCCTTTGGTTATTCCACTGAGATTTAATAGCAGATTTTGATTTATTAAAATACATAATTTTGCTTTTCTTCAGGAGCTCAAAAATTGTGTTTAAAAGAAAATGTGTGGAAATGACATTTGATTGACATTATTTTGGAGAGGAGAGGCAAATGAAGCTGTGTTATAAATTTATTCTCTGGAGTTGGTGAAGGCAAAAACATAGTGAAATCAAAAATGTGACAAAATGTAGTATTTTGCTAAAAGAAAGGCATCAATCACTGAATAAAAATTAAATATGAACTTAGTTTGATTAATTAATTTATTTTGTCTTTTATTTAAAACCTAAACTCACCTGAAGCATCAACATTAGAAACTATTCTCACTCCTTAGAGACGTAAATTCCTATTTTCTGAAATCAAGCCTCATCTGTGATTCGTCTGCAGGTTGATGAGTAAACTGTAACCTCTACATACTGAAGCAAAAGTCTTTTTATCCCCTAACAGGTGTACTGTGTGATAAAGCACAAAGCCAAATATGTTTACTCTGCAGCTTACAGATGAAATCTAATAAAGCTCTAAACATGTTTCAATGTTAAACACTTACTTATTAGTTTTTGGCGTTTAAGCAGCAGTGAGTCGGGTATAAACAGTTGTTTATCAGGTGATAACCAAAATGTCTGTTTGTATTAATTTGTTTTTTAATTTACAATTATTTGCTCTGTTCAGAAAAAACAAATTGTGGACCTTCTTCCTGAGCATCATCGTCCCACATTTCATTGCTAAATAATCTGCTTTTACCTCTGATGGGATCTTCTGTCTCCACCTCACTGTTGCTACAGAATCAGAAGTTAAACCCAATAAAACTAACATTTCAGATTAAACGATCCAGGCCGTATAATTAAAGGAAAATCCTGGTAGAATAAATTCAATTCAAAAATACTTCAACTTGAATTAAACTGAATAAACCACACTTCTACCAAAGTAAACTGTATTGGGTTTCCCTGGTTAAACCAAACATCTTATTGCATGTTTTAAGTTAACCTACAAAATATCAATTAGTCGAGCTTTGTTCTGGTCCACTTTTCTTCCGATTTCTTAGTTCTTGGTGGATTTATTGGTATGGTTTGGTTCCTTGTCATGGTTCAGGCTCCACTGGCTCCACCTAGAGGAGACAATGTTACCTGTAGTAAGTGTTCAGGTATGTTCATACCGAACGCTGATCCTCGCTGTGCTCTTAAGAGGTTTGTGGGTGGCTTTTAAAAGGCCCTTTTAATTTAGCCCTACAAGAAATATTTATGGTCCTCCCTCAGCTCCACTGCAGACAGGAGTCAGCCGATGCCGCCTCTTCCTGCTCTATACCTGGCTGACTTCATCAGTCTATTCCTGTCCTCCATCAATCTTCCACAGTTAGCCTATAGAGTTAGCTCCACCTAGCCTCCGCCTCCTCCTTATTCCGGCACTCTCTCTGCCCAGTGGACAGATCTCCCGCTGTGATTCTTTAGCTCCAGAGGAGGGAACAGCCGCCCACCGCTCTCAGATCTGGTTGCTCTGACTTCCCACCGCTCCTGTCTGAGGTTGTGAACTGTCACACCTTAAGTTAAGCTCTGCAGAAGGTGGTCATGATCAGGTCCTAGCTTCTTGACTCCCTGAACTGGAGGATCTGCTGTACCCAGGGATCCCGGCTAGTTTGTTTAAGCCTTTTGCACCTAGTGCAAATTGCTGTTTCTCACTAGGCAAATGGAAATGCCAATTTCTTTGCAGGTTTCAAGGTTCGGTGTGAACTCACCATTACAGGCAGATAAAAAGTCAAACCACCAGAAGAATAAAGAGAATCTATATCGAAGTATCATTTAAACTGTGCTGACTGCTATATTTAGGACAATAAATAAGTACTGTATCCTAACCTTTTTTTATAGCCAGTGGAATATATTTTTACTGCTACTACTAGACTACACAATTCTGTAACTGCAATTATAACTTTTCATTCTATATCTCATTTTTACCTTTTCTCTGTTGGCTTAGTTTAGTTTTCCCGATAAGGGTATATTGATACATAACAGGAGATCCATCTTTACAATACATATTATAATAAAGAAATATGTCATTATGACAATAAGGAAATGTTATTTGCTTCAGATTCATTATTTTAAAAATAGTTTACATTTTATCAAATCCCATCTGATACACAGTAGAGGTGAGGGTGAAACACTAACGCATCCATGCTTCTGAGATGGTATTAAGGTTTTTTTCCTGGAATGCTGTATTAAGCAAAACCTATCAAGTGAGCTTCTGGATTAACCCAAAATGTCCTTCTTCTGCGCTAAAAATATCAAGTGTGCTCTTGAAATTGCTGTCCAATGAAACCCTTCTTTCTATTTCTTCCTTTCCTGCTTTGAAAGTTAAAACTGTGAAACTTATTTCTTTATTTTTACAAAAAACAGCTTCAAGAGTCCCCTGATAAGGTTTTAGAATGGTTGGATGTTTCTTTTGGTATAATTCATGTCTGCCTATGAGATGAACTTATTAAAAAGAAATTCCTCTCTTTTAGCAGAAAGAGTAAACACTAATCTAAAGTCAGAGTTTTAAACAGAGCAAAATCTAATTTAAGAAGGTCTGGTAATAATGTTCTCATCAAGAGCAGCTGGTGTTATAGGGCTCTATCTATTCTAGTAATTCATTTACTTGGATTAGATGTCTGAATTCATAATTTAAGAAGTTCATTTATTTTACATTTTGCAGGAAAATTTTAAAAATATATTGCGTCTGTTACACATTGTGTCTTGGTTGAATCTTAGCTTGTAAGCTGGTGGTGTTGGAACATATTCATTCTCTGAGTGCACATAAGCCACTCATCAACTGGGCACACATAACTAGGAAACATTTGCTACAAACAGATAGGACCCTTTGTGGCACACATAGTTTTGTTTCATTGATTCACTTAGCAAGTACTCACCATCTGACAGGTTTAAAAGGTTAGTTAAGGTCAGGTAGGTTAGTTTAAAAGCTGGAGGATCCAGGAGATCGGGGCTCTTTTGGACTTTGGACAGTGTGTATGTTAAATTAATCCGTAAGAGCTTTGATTTGTAATATTTTTATACTATGTACCCTACCTTGTTTGATTAAGTGGTAAAATTTAGCTTAATTCTCACATGATTCTTATATTGTTTTATTGTGGTCCACTATGGAAAGTATAGGACTGGGTCAGTGATTAAGTAAAAGTTATTTAATTTATTTATCTTTTATTTATACCACTTGAATTCCTTGCTATTGATATAAAAAGTAAGGATATCTGTGTATGAATTAGAAATGTTCTAATTTAATTGTTCATATAAAAGAGACAAATATAACTGATGGCTGTTAATAGGGATGTGTTAGGCTGAGCTAAGCAGATGCAAGAGAAAAGAAGGGAGCGGAGAACCGGAGCAGGAGGAAATCACTTTGACTAATTACCCTCCTAAAACGAGTTAGTGTGTAGCCCTGTAAGACAGAGTGGGGAGGCAGAGAACAGGAGGTGGGGGAGGTGAAGGGGGCTGCTGGTGGTGAAGGGGGTCGGTGCATGCAGCCTTTACAGCCTCTGAAAGGTCTCTCAATCAACAAATGTGTCAGCACTGCCAAAAAGAGGGCAGAGAACGTGAAACAGAAGCACTTTCAGGGTGGAGAGGATCCATGCAACGGAGGCAGGGTTGGAGACGTTGGGAGTGGCGCACAATGAAAGAAAAAAAATTATATTTATTTTGATGGATGATGGATAATTAATTGACAAAGTTTGAAAAATTACAAATGCTGGTTGGGTCAGAGTTTATACACATCTGTGTTGGACATGATTCTCAGAATATTTGGAGCTTCATTTGATATATTTAAAATTGTCTTTTTTATGATGGTCTGATTATTAAACATTCAACTGTAGTAGAAGCCCTTAAAATAAGACACTGGTAAAGAAGTTTAAGTTTGTCAGATTTTTAAAAATCCACTTTAGGTCAGATTTAAACATAAAGGCTGAGATATATATGCATAAAACCCACAAATTAATATTTAAATGCTTCTTGGCAAGCTGCACCTTGTTTCTATAGCTGTCGACAAGCTTCTTGGATCATTTGGCTGGTTATTGAACTATTACTGGCAGGATTAGACTTCATTTGAAATGGATGCATCTCTGGCAAAAACATGCATGAGAAATACGTTCCAAAACTGTTCTACGTTAGATTTTCTAGATCAGTCTAATGTATTAATAGCCAGTTGTGTCCATGTTTTAATCTTTTAATTTAAACTTGTTTCTCCTAGATGAAAGGGAATCACTGAAAATGTTTCAGAACCACCCAGGATCTAACAGAGATCCTCCTGGATCACAGATCACACGTAGCAGGCCACACCTAAGATAAACAGATGGATAGTGCACAGTGCCACTGTGGTAATGAAATCTAGACTGGAGAAGAAAGAACAATACAATAGAATGGTATAACTATCAAATATAAACACAGAAATTAAACAAGTTATGAATTAAATACAACCAATGTCATCTAAAGATGAAAAACAAATTATTTACAACATTCGCTCTGACATGTAATAATGCGCCTCAAAAAAAACAACAAAATAACCTGTTTTTCAAAAGAAAAACTATGAAAATCTTCTTTAAGCTAAGGTCCAAAGCTTGTTGATGAAAAATAAACAATCATAAAGACCATGTTCCTTTGGGTTTTACTGGGAATGTTAGTCCAGTGTGGCATCAGAGAGAGAATTCACTGCCTGTGTGTGTTACAGGAGAGAAAGCTGCAGTCCTCTGAGAACAGACACTTGTACTCTTTTTACACAGCAATTATTAAAATAACAGATGTCCTGTTTTAATGATTTTCACACACTGACCCTTTGGTTTTGTTTTTTCCAATATGCAATATGGTTTTACAGTTTTTCCTGGATATGTGTCGTTTTCTGTTTTTGGCTAAAGATCACATTTTACCTTTGATACAAGGAGAGACCTCTGTTAAATGTATCTCATGTTTTCTGCTCTTGTTCAACTACAATAAACCACTCAATTATTTATTTATTAACTCACAGGATACATAAGTTAAAAGGGCTTATAAATTATAACCGCTGCTACCTACTGAATGTTATAATGTTCTCCTTTCTTCAGAATCACCTTTATTTGGAGCAAAAATTAAAATAAACAAAAACATGACGACAGAGGAGGAACTTCAGTGAAATATTAGTTTAACAATTTCTTTTTATTTATTTCTACTCCTTGTATGCATCTGCTTAAGGGTTTATTATTTTGTTTGTTTAAAGGGGAAGGTTGGTGCCTATCTTCAATTCAATTAATTTTCTGGTGTCAATGTAGAACCAATATTGTCTCAAGGCACTTAACAAAAGAAATAACAAATATATCCAATCACAGAAATATTCCAAGTCAGCTTTAGTTATAAAACATCACTGTCCAACATTTCACCCGCTAATACCTGAGCTGTACCAAACATTTTTATTATATACTTTTTCCTCTCAGTCATATTATTATTATATTAACGTGGTTTTGCTCCGACAACACGTATAAATTAAGTCAAAATATCTGCTTTTGAACAAGTGGAAGTTTTTCTATTACTGTATTCAAATTGACCTACTTTGTGGAAAGTGGACTCCCCACAGAGACCCAGCAGGCATTAATTTGTAATAATAAAACAGAGCCAGTTATTGATCCATCACATGTCTCTCCTTTTTAACAATCATCTGATTTTAACCATTAAGACGTTTAAAATTGATCAAAAATACTATGAAAGTACCCTTTCCCATGACCTGCTCGACCTTTTTTGCAAAAACTAATGAATTTTAGAAAAAATAATCAGTTTTACATAAAGGAAATAAATACATGAAATGTATATTTCTTTTAAATTGACTGACTGATTGTTTATTAAAGTGTCAATCACACTGATTTAATCAATGTCATCAAAATATATCTAATAAAATAGCCACGTTAAAAAATACAAAACAGGGCACGAGATGAGAACCCATGAAAGTTTTCCGCATTCAGAGATAATAGTTGATCATATGGGGTATAAAATACAGATACCAGGTATTTTCTACAAACATCCTTTTCAAACAGCCAACTCAGAATCTCTGCTTCATATTTCCAAGATAAATCAGGATTTTTTAAACTTAATTGATTCATAAAGAGAATTTCTTAAGTCCCATTATAAAAGAAAATAACGAAGAAAATAAAACTCCTCTTTCACAACATTAAGATCACACAATTCACGCAAACAGAAATGTTCAGGTGTGCCTTTAAATCGACCCACAGTCGGAGGAAAGCTGCTAGTTCTTACTGAGCGCAGAGAAATCTCTGCCTCCTGCTTCCATTAAACAAGACGAGGTTCTGTAACACAATCATTTTTAAACTGAACATAATTTCTGATTTATTCTTCAATTCTACTCAAATTGTACATTTTACTAAACTGCATTCCTTAATAGTCTAGTGAGGATAAAACGCATCAAACCCAAAGCTGGAAATAACTTAATGAATTTTGGTTCGATTCTTTACATTTTTATAAATCAGTTGTAAAAAAAAAAAAACAAACAAAAAAAAAATCACCAAGTGTTTTGTTTTTTATTGTACAACCTTTCCTAGATTTAAACAGTTTATTCAGTTTCCAAATGCTGTGGTTTCTCACAGTGCATCCATGGAGCATGTTTAATAAAAGCACATTTCAAGGTATCTCTCACACTGAAGGTTTTAACCAGCATTTTATTACACATAAATGGCTGTATTTAGACTGGAGCTGATATGAAGGTGATTAGCTTCACTGTCCATAAGGGGTTAAAATGTTTCCTAACCAAGTGAAGCCAGCAGGTTAAAACCAGACATTTACCTACAGGTTTCCTCCATCCTAGATCCTTTTCAGCCTGTGACTCAGAAAATAACTGTGTTACAGACAGGCAACCCCTTAAAATACTAAATAAAATACTCTATGCTGTATATATTAATCTGGAGTGAAGTAATAATGTTCTTTAAAGACAATTCTTTAAAATGCATTATTTTAATTGTATTTCTAATAATTTAAAATGCCATTTAATGATTAAATTGTGCAATTCATAATTTAATGGTGTTTTTACTTTAATGTTTGAGTCATTCTGGCCATATCCCTCAGGGATCACGTCATTGTAATAATCCTCTCGTTACCCTCCACAAAGTAAACAACTATGAGTATAACATTTAGTTTTCTTTTAGTTTCATGTTTTGATTGGTTTTAAAGCATCTGGATTCCCACAGAAAGCCTCCAAAATGTCTTTAACCAAAGCTCCTCTTAACTTCTCAGGCTCATCCAAGTACTTTAACAGAGACCTTTCTACTAATCAACACACTTGGCTCTTCCCAAACATTTTTATTTGTAGTTTTCACTCCTCACCATTCAGCCCAGTCTGAATCCTAACCTCTGTAGCTCTGTGGAAGATCCTTCGCTGTCATGCTTCTCCCCAACAGCATTTAGAGCCTGCAGCTGTTGGAGTCTTCTTCTCTGGATCTCTGCTTCACATGAGACACATTTAACCTTAAAGCCACCAACTCTCACATTAGACTACTCCTTTAAATCTGTCTTTTGCCACAGAGGTTTTTTGCTTACAGTTGATTCATAGGTTTGATCTTTCATACAAACTGAACTTTAATGTTTCCTTTAGTTGCTTTAGAAAGAAGTAATCCCAAACTCTGTGGATTAAAGATAATCGAGTTAATATATTTATATTTACCCCTTCATTTGTTTAACAAGTATATATTTCACATGATTTCTCTGGTTTTATATGTGGTACACTGATACTTAGATATAAAGTCATTAAAGGTTTCAAGAGATAACATTTAAAAAGTGAGGCAGTTTTTTTTTTTTTAAACACCTTTATTTTGATGCCCCAAACAAATCCCACTTAACTTGATTCAGATGTTTCCTAATTAAAGCTTCTAATTGTGTTTAAAGTATGGCTGTTATAAATACAGTTTTGTACAGAGCGGAGGGGTTTGTTAAAGGGGCGATAGAGAACAAGCAACTACAAGAGGATCAGTGGTGGAGTTAGACTGTTTTAGTTTAATGGGGGCAGACGGGGGTTGGCTTTTTAAGGGGGTTCACATACATAATGAAACTGTTTCTCACTCATTTGAAAGTGGAGTTTATAAACATTAGAGTAAGATTTGTGTTTGTTATTCGCCATTTTATTAAACAATTATAAATTGATGCAATCAGATGGTTTTCCTTGACAGAAACTTTTGACCAATTTGAGTGGACTGTCTCCACCCTGAGGTGACGAGTGATGTGAATTGGCACCATAGAAATAAACTTAATTTAAATTGAATTAAATGAAAGATCTAAAACCCAAATTAACACATGGCGGCATGTGGATGTGTTTATTAATGGATGGTTGAATACATCTTGAAAACAGAGATGGAAAGTAAAGATATATACAAGTAGCTGTAGGTAATTTATTATTTTACTATAAAAAAACATAATTGGCAAAAATTAATTGTTTTATATTCTAATTTTAGTGAGCAATTATCAGTTTAAAGCCAATCTCCTCAATTTCCCTTCATGAAATGATCCACACAGGATTTATTTTTTCTGCTTACAAACAAACAAGTAACTTTTACTTAAAGTAACATTTTTCTCAGGTCATTTTAACTTTTACTTGACAGATTTGTTTTTTCAAACTTTCTGCTTCTACACAGCAACAAGCGCTGTAGAGAACCGACCTGGTGCTACGATATGTCGCACATTTGCGACATCTAGAGCAAACATTTTAACGAACCTAATGGGGCCAAGTGAAAACACTATTTGAATTTAATAGCAAACATGTGGAAAACTATTGGTGCTGAAATACAAAAACAGCTGCTAACTCTAAAACTCCTGCCAGATCTGGCTGGACCAATCACAGTGCAGGAGGCGTAGCAGCACTCTTCTGCTAGCATAACAACAAACTGGAGAAGCAGCAATGCAATGATGCAATAAAAAATTAACAACGTACTTTAGACAACATCTTATTTTCTTAGATGTTTTAGGCAAAACTGGCAGAAATTGTTCAGTGGAGAGTTTCTTTGATTGCTTGACATGTTTCACTGGTTATAATATTACAAAAGAAAGTACATGGCCTTGGAGTTTTTGCGTGACATTCTTTGAAATGAACATCTACCAGCTCTTTACCAGACTGAGTCGCCGTGTATACGTCAGTCTGGGTGGGCAGGCCACAGGATGGTGGCAGAGTGGGTGTGTCTGTGGGTGGAGCTAAATCCAGAACAGTCCTGGAGGCAAACCTGGACAACACTAGAGACTGGATTAGAGGTTTAGCTTAAAACAAGACAACAATCTGTAACATACTGTACAGCCAGAGATACAGAGGTATGGGTTGGATATAAGCTCATTAAAGTGTTAGAAAGGCCAAGATAAAGTCTAGACTTTAAGTTAATGGGAAATATCTGGTAAAGTTGAAAATTAAATGCGATGAGTTGAACTATTGTGGGAAAAAAGGCCAGAAATGATCAGCTTGTGTGTTTAGACCCCAGATGAGATACAACTTTAACTTCAGTGAAGGATTAGTTTACGAAGAATCATCTAAAAGAAGCTGAATATAAATCAATGTCCCTCTTTTAGGATATGTATACCTAAGAAATCACTTAAGCTTTGACCTCACAGTTACCAACTACTGTTTCAGTTTATTTAATGAAATCCCAATAAAAAAAACAAAGTATGCTCTGGTAATGTTAGAAAATTTGGAGGAAAAAATACGTGAATAAAGTTTCTCTGACCTAATAATATTTCAAAAGAACATTTAATATTTTCAGAAGAAAGAAGGGGTTTGTCTTTAGGAGAATATTTTTCTAAAGTAGGAACAGCTAAAAAGCTTGTTTAAAGCTCTTTACTTTTATTGTATTATTTCATTGTCTGTTGTTTCTTTCTGCCTGCAGATTAAATTTCACACAGGCCTTATCTACAGAGACACTTTTCCATCAATAAATGATTTTCCTCCAGGCTAGTGGAGAAGCTTATAGATGTTTCTGATGTGTTTACTTGTGTTTCAGTGACACAATTAGTGAATTCAGGTATATCAAGATGATTCATACCTTCAGGGAACAAGCCGCTGCAGTGACTATGAGCCTCTACCTTTTATCAGTGCTCTACATATTTCCCAGGTGAAATATCAGCGGTTTCCTGTGGTGCATTTTCCAGAAGACACTGGGATCAGCCATCTCTTCCATGAATGTTGATGCTCTACCCCTTTTGAAGAAACTGAGCCGTGTCCTTAGTCTCACCTTTTGATCATGGCTGTATGCCAGGATCCAGTCCTCCTGTTCAGGGTGGAAGAGCAGGCTCAGGATGTAGAAGTTCAGCCGGTACTTCTGGTATGTGGCTCCTTCATCAGAGCTGATCAGAAGGCTGCTCTCCACCTCCGGATCTGTCAGCAGCATAATCTTAAATAAGCAGAACATGAGGAAATTAAGGAGAATGTTAAAAACGAACAAACAGAAAAAGGCAAAACATTTTGTTTGACATGACAAGGCATCAAAATGTTTGGAGACACAAATTTGTTCAAAGGTTCGACTCAAATTGAGCAGAAACTCCAACAGCATCAGCAGCAGGTAAAACCATAGAAAAGATGTCATTCATTTCCTTCAAGTCAAAAGAAAGCAAGAAACAATCATCTATCATCCATCATCCATCCATCCCTCCCTCCATCTATCCATTTCAAAAGATAAATCTGAACACACAGGAGCTAAAGCAGAGGCTTATTTCCACAAATAGCATTAGATCCCATGCAAGGGATGGTAACAGGATTGATAATTAAACTTAATTAAAAGGTGTTTAAAGTGCAGAGAATGTCATCCGTAAAAAACAGCTACTTTAGTTATTTTGAGTTACTCTCAAAAATTGGTTTTGATAACAGAGTTTTTCAAGTTTCATTTTGGAATCATATTTTTTTTTTCAACGTTTCATTTAAAAACACGCTTTTGAAACAACAATACTACATACTTTCAAAGACAAATAGTTTTTATTTATCTAGAGAAAATCTAAAAGGAATTTCAAGTTTTGCTGCTAATTCTTGTTTCTGAAAGATGTGGTAGTTTTATCTGATAATCTATCTGTCTGTCCGTCCATCCATCTTCTTCCGCTTCATCCATCAGGGTCACGGTCGGGCCGGTGCCTTCTCCGGCAGGGTACACCGGACGCCAGTCTGTTGCAGGGCAACACATAGACACAACCATGCACACACACTCACACTAGGGACAATTGAGAGATGCCAATTAACCTAACAGTCATGTTTTTAGACTGTGGGAGGAAGTCAGAGTACCTGGAGAGAACCCAGGCATGCACAGGGAGAACATGCAAACTCCATGCTCCACCGTACAGCCCATAAATAATTCATTAGTACTAAAAATGTATGGCATTTATGATGATTTTAATGTCATCTATAAGAGTGTAATGGATATTTATTGGTCCAACGGTGGACTATTTATGAGTTCTGAAGAACTAAGGTGTGCTTACCTATGAGATCAGGGCTTCCATGTTCAAGAACATCAGCTTGAACAGTTACGTGTATCTGTCATATTTGTTTTATGTTTTTAACTTATTGTCTTTCTTTCTACATTACTTTCATAGATCCCAGATAAACACTGTGTTGCTTTGTATTGCAGTATATTTAGCAGAATACATTCATACATATTCTCTACAGAAACTAATCAGTCAAAGAGAAGGACTTTTTTTTTTCTCACGAGGTACTCAGACAGACTTGAAATGGTTGACCACAAAAAGAAAGAACATGTGATTATTAGAAGCTTGCAGACACCCTGCAGGCTGCTCAGGGTCTGTTCTGGGTGTTCAGGTCATACTGCAAGATTAAAGTCCATAACCAATATATTCCAGCCTGGAAAATACTTGGGCTGTAATCCTCGTTAACGAACACACACACTGACTCACAGCCCAATACTGTTAATGTTTAGCCGCCAGCTCATAATAGACAAACTGCAAGGTCAGCACATTGTATTGCTGCTCTCACTCAATGATGTAATTTCCATTGGGGATTGGTGGTAGTGGGGGGGTTCTGAGTTCTGCTTCTGTTCCTGCATCAATATGAAAAACAGAGAAAAGACGATTCGAAAACGCTGATACACTCATCTTTATTGTCTTTGTCGCTCAAAGCAAAGAGAGTTAGGAGCAGCAGGAAGTGCTGCAGGGAGCGAGCTGGCAAAGTTTAGACGCTAACTTTTGTTTCTGGCTATTCAGGAGCGGGTTGGGCTTCATGACCGGACTAAATGCTGGAGTCCAACAGAAGTCGGAGTTCACAGACCAAGAAGCAAAACATCTGTTCTTTCCAAATAAATCACTAAAGACAAACCAGATTTGAAAGAGGCCCTTGCTAATAAATATGCACTTATATTGATACATCAGTCCTGTTTAATATAATCTATGGTTCTACATAATTTATGTACTGAATCGATGAGCAGTTATTTATTATATTTAATCACAAAGAAGACTCCCAAATACCTGCAGAGATAAACTCTTCCTCAGAAAAACAAATTCTTTGAAGAGCGTAATTTCTACATTAGTTCTCTTTAATTGTAATTTGTTGTGATGAATAATTAATTGATGTAACAGAAGCTTTAAAATGTTATATTTTTGCAAATGACAGCATTTAAATGTCTAAAAAGATTAAACAATAAAAAAAAATAAATCATACTTTGCAGTAGGGTTAAACGGGGGTTAAAATTTTCTAGGACTGTATGATCTCAGTTTTTCTGAGTGAAAAAATATAAACCATCCAAGAGAATTCAGTCTGACAATGAGAAAGTAAAGAACACGTTGATGAAGGCAGCAGCTGTCAGTCAGTGATGATGTGAAGAGCTTCTTTAGATCAGAGATGCTTCTAATCATGTAAATAAAGTCTGTGTTTCTGCATATGATGAGAAAATTGTTGCAACATTTAGTCTTTGACTTCAGAGCATTTTTTCTGTGAATTAGTGGCTCTGAACCATTGCTTGCCTCTCTGACAGTGTTCGTGACATAATGCCATTACCAATATGTGAGAGGTAATTACATTGCTTTTTCAATGTAAAACTAACATAGTTACTAACGCTGGTATTACTCCCAACGCTGGAGGTAAAGAGATTAAAGCTCATCGACCATCAAAGCTTCTGGGTTTAAGAAAAGCTCCGAAAAAGATGTTATGGGTGCGTTGTTTCAGCTTACAGTAAATGAGTTTGATTGTATGTTCTTTGCTCTGCTTTTTAAACACCTTTTATCATGAAATCTCCTTCGTTTTTTTGGAGGCGTCTCTTTTCTAATTGTTCTTGTCTGAACAGCAATGCGACATATCTGCTTTCAGTCTGAGTCAGGCCTCATTTGGAACAGTTGCTATTTTACACATAACGCCATGAATATGGATTAATTCATGTTTCTGGTCAGATTGTGTTGGATTTCTGTCAGTCTCTGATCTCTGATTATTGGTTCTGATGTGTTGGCTCATCCTACCGTCAGCTGTTGCTTGGCTGTTGATTTTGGTGTTTTGTCACAGTTTAGCATGTGTATGTTCTGATTTTTGCTCTGATGGATTTGGATATGTCTTGGGTTGTTAGTTATTACTCATCTGTGCGGGTTTGTTCACCAGTCAAATGGTGAAATGGTAAATGGCCGTACTTTTACAGCTCTTTCACATTTGACATTACATTTTGTCATGCACCATTTTACACAGACATGTCCATGACATGACGTGTCCGTCTTTTAAAAAAAAAATGTTATTTTTCTGTAACAGAACTTGTTTAAGACAAAGTTTGCTGCCGAAATATGCAGAAAAGGCCTCTTAATGTGTAGCCTTCAACCAGTCGGCTTTGAAAGCATCCCTAGTTCTCAGTTGTTGTTGGCAAATTTACTAAAGATTAAAATGTTACGATAGTGATGTGTGTGTGTGTGTGTGTGGGGTGGGGGGGTGGGGGGGGTGTAGTGGCCTTTTGGGTGTAAAAAGAAAGCGAAGTATCATGATCTCACTTCAAGGGGTGTTTGCATAAAACCTTAGCAAAATAAAATACTAGATTATATTTGCAAAGAGACAAAATGTGAAAGTATCTTATTAAACAATGCTTTTGAAAGGAATCTGCATGTTTTTTGATTTATGATGAAATCATAAATCTTACATACCAGAGGTCATTACTTGGCTTTATTGCTCTTTACTATACAGTTGGTATGTTGGAAATCTGGTAAAGCCATGAGACAAGTTTGTTCCACCTGGATATTGGATCATCTGCCATTCCTGCTTGCAGATCCTCTCCAGTTCTGTCTGGTTGGATGGTGACGGTTGGACTATCCAGGCTTTCTTATTTCTTGTACTGAGGAGAGGCGTCTGACGGGTTATAAAGCCCCGACTGGTGGAGGGCTGCAGCCATAGTTGACTTTGACGGAATTTCTCCCATCTCCCTCAAGCATCTGTTGAGCTCACCATCAGCATCCAGCACTCGTGCAGTTCATGCTCAAACCTTTTCCTTTCATTGTGGGTCTTACTGTTGGATACTGGAGCCTGTTTGTCTTTGTGGAGAACTGTTCTTCTCCACCAGGGGGAGCCAGGAGGTTGTATTCTGATGGAGGTTGGTTCCTGGATACCTGTGCTGGATCAACATCATCTTCTCCAGCTTAAGAGGAGCGGGCAGCGGGTTCTCCAGTGCCTGAGTGTTTGCCTGTAATGGTACTCTGAGCCCCCCTGAGAAGCTCTCTGTGTTATTTTAACTATGAAGAGAATCATTTAGTAATTCTTTTGTTTTCTCCTCGTTCCATTAGGTTACTCCTTTGTAACCTGTGGATCTGTACCCACTAGTTTGCTTAAGTCTCACCAACTCCTTCAGTGTGATCTTCTGTTTGTCAAGAGCCTCCAGGTGGAAACCAAATTGCCCCACTGTTCTCCTCTAAGACTGAACTAGCTTGCCTGCCCTCCAACGCTTCCTCCATCAGCTACCTCTGGAAATCTCTAAATAGCTACAAAAATAGCTTTGCTCTTCAGTTTGACGGTGAAAAACACGTACGTGGACACTGACATTCGGAGGAGTCACTGTGGATTAGATCTCACTGATTAACATGACTGTGTAAGTTCATCGCCGGATGTATGTAAGCAGGGCTGAGCGGTCATGGCGGATGTGGAATCTGGGGGTGAGGCTCTTCTCTCTCAATTTGCTCAGTTTTGCTGGACGGTCAGGCCAAGCAAGAGTTCTGTTAGTCCTAAACTTCTTACGTTTAAGGATTATGGAGCCCACTGTGCTCTTAGGAACCTTGAGTGCTGCAGAAAGTCTAATGTAAACCTTAGCCAGAGCTGTGTGTTTCCACCATATTGTCTCAGCTCCTTATTGGGCAGTTCCTTCCATCGCATGACTCATTTGCTCTGACATGAACTTTGACCTGTAAGGTCAATGTGTGTCTTTCCTAATCTAGTCAAATAAGTTTAATTAAACACAGCTAGACTCTGATGAAGAAGTAGAACCAGATTAAGGAGTATCAGAAGAAATGGGAAGTTTGAGAGTTACTTTCACAACAAAGGGTCTTTTTTCATTACGCTTGCAGAATTTTCTACCTTTCTGTTTTTGGGTCAAGATGGGGTTCTAAGTGTAATTAATGAAAAATATAATAAAAGCTTTTTTTTTCAATCTCAGCAATCACTACAGTGAAACAAAGGATAAAAAAATATCCTGAAAGCGTTTCATTGTGTTGATTACTTCCCATTATGAGACCTGAAGCTGCTGCCACTCATTCTGCCAGCACTTCGATCATAGCTGTGTGAGTAAAGTTCCTGCTTTCCCACCAGGACTCACATTTGGTTTTCAGAGTGGAACTTAGCATGACCATCTCTGCACAGCCATTATCAGACAGCAGAGAGAATCTGAGTGCTCGTCGCTCTCGTTGTCAATATCCCTCTCTGTGTGCTGCTGTGCGGCTTGAACGTTTCTGGTCTCTCGTGCTGCAGAGTCATTTGTTTCTGTAGCAGCAGCCATGGTGGGCAGAACCACTCGAGCCAGTTCATCAAACGAGAGATGGGAGTTACAATTCGTCATGCATGCGGAAAATGTCAAACAGTCTGATCCAAACTGGTGGTCTCACTCTGAGCTGTGGCAGTGGCAGACTGCTGGCCTTCTGTTAAACTGTAGATTACAGCATTCTAAATAACTTGGCATCTTCACCGACATCAGCATTCATCAGAAAGAAGAATTCATTCTGGTGAGAAATGTAAACAGTTTAAAAATATGTAGAGCATAGCTTCATTTGTTGCCATTTTATCCTTTTTTGTATTATCCTTTTCAAACTCAAATGATGTAGCCAGTTGCAGGACACCAGCCAGATTCAGATAAAAACATCATTTTCAGCTCCACAAGAAAAATGATGGAGGGAAAAGATGGAGTTCAGTTTGTATTCAACATGCAAAGAAAACTAAATATAGACTTTGGGTTTTCCTGACTAACTAAATGAATAAAGCTCTGACCTACAGCCACCCACTGCTCAAATACGTTTCAGGGACACCAGTTTTCATTCTTATTCATTTTAACAAGTAACTTCAGCTAATCAATACTTTTAATAAAAGCAATGGCTGATGTGACTCAGCCTATAAAGCACTGCTGAGCTTATTGGCCTTTTGCAACTGATTGCTTGGGTTTCATAGGTACACAAAAGGTACTGTACCACAAATAGTTGCTCCTCCAGCATTTTCTTTACTGAAGCACTTGTTATAATAGCACTTTTAGTAATTGTTTGCTCTGTTGTTGTCGTACTCAAACCTAACCCCTCCACTGGGTTACAGCTCAAACTAACCTGTGTTCTGAGATCTCTGAACCTAACAAGTATTACCCATCTTAGAGATCCTGTGATCTATTTGTTGGCTGGACCTTCGCTCACCTCCTGCTTCCTAGTACCACACTCTTTTTTTTAGTAGACAAGTCAGACAACCTTGTAGCCTGAAGCAGTCTGTTACCTGATTACCTCGCCTAGGCAACAATCATAACGGTCTGCTCGTGAAAGCAAAACTGTGGGGCTATCATCCAGCTCTGGGACATCTATTCCCAGAGCGATGTTGGCAAAGCAGGACACAAAAAACAACAATGAGAAAAGTCACTGGCTGAAGGAGAAAAAGTAGCCTCAGTGTTGCATATGTTTTGCATGTTGAATAGCAAACGTTAAGCTCTGAAAGGCAATGCTTTAGGCATCGCTCTGCTGTTATACTTCTGTTGTCGGGATTAGAAATTGAACTTTTACTTCTGTTTACAGCTAGAGTTAAAATAATAAAATAAGTCCTGGACGCCTTGTTGCCTTATAATTTTTACCACACAGTAGGAATTGTACCATAATGAATATCCATGTATGTTTAGTTTACACTTCTATAGAAGTAGGTTTTCAAAAAAAAAGGTGAATGAATAGATAATTATACTTTGTCAACCAATCTTAAGTATAGCTGAGCAGATTTGCATGTCTTCAAGCATTAATGAATTACAGTACAAGTGGAGGGAAGAGTGAAAATCTTCCTAGCTGATGTGGCAGACTGATTTATTTGGCCATATGTGCTTCTCTACAGTGGGCTTATTCCAATGACTGTACTGCCAGTGAAAGAGGACATTTCTTTCTGTCTTCGTCCAGGTTAAAGCAATTTGGGCGTCTTTGATCAGACACCTTCATATGAGTCATGTTTGGATAATAATCTCTTCAGACCAACATGACACAAAACCTCATTTCACACACTTGTCCTCCTCTTTCTATTGGTTGTAATCCAATATCATAATGGCTGTTTTTTGTTAAACTCAGTTGGACCATTAACCGAAAAAAAAAAAAAAATGGGCCATTTGGTCCAGTTCAGAAGTTCTAGTTTTTTAAGGGGGTTTCTGTGTGTACTGACCTGCAATGTCTGATCCAACCAAGAGAAGTTTCATTAGACTTTGGTAAATGACAGCAAAAACCGAACAGAAACACCCTGTTCTGTTCATCGGCTACCTTGGCCCTGAGTTTTTGTCCCCAATAATTTAGATATTTTAATGTCTAAGAGAACAAGTGACTAAAAGGCTGTGACCGACAGAAGGTAAACAACAGAATGTTTTCCAAAATCTCCTCTATTTTTCTGCATTACTTCACTTTTTGTAAGCGGATTGAATTCTGGGTTATTTTGTGCTAATGCCCCAGCAAGCCACAGAGGCAATACTGGATTATTCTCTGTATCAGCACAAGCTGAAGGAAAAAGCTAAAGTTAGCTTCAGGTTGTGCTTAAGTCAGAGGAACCGAGACTCATAATTGAAGCCAAAGGGCAGTAAAGGGGAGCAGCTCCAGCCATGAGGGAGTAAAGTATTCTCAAGGGGTTGATAAATGTCAGCGGTAAACATGCTGGAAGGGCTAAAGGTCTCAAAGCCTCCTGTTGTCAATGCCAGCCCCCTTTAGTCACTAATGTAAGGCAGGAACCAAGAAAAAAACAAATAGTTTCAGTTCATCCATGAAAAAAAAACCTTCCTACCTTTTCCCGGGCATCCAGATCACATGCTGTTTTTTCATTTTTTCTCACATTTTAACACAAAATTCACTGCAATCGATACAATTCTAAGACTGAATAAAATTCATGAATTTGGTAGCACAGCTGAAAATGTACATTTTGATGCTTTGCCACTTTTTTATCCCATCCAGAGACTGACATCATAGTGCAGAAGCCCACTGAGCGGAGCTGGTGCCCTGCACGCTCTGAGTGATAAAGTGAAGATTCTGTAGAGACTCTGGGTCACTGTGTGCTAGACTGATCTGAGTTCTTTCAAGTGGCGGAAGCTAACCAGCGATCAAGACCGCCTGCTGGAGGGAGACCTCTGGTGCCTGAAGTGCAGAATTGGACCCAAGATTCCGTCATGACTGTGGGACAATAAGTAGAGTAACACATCCCATTTAATTTTCTCTTTAGTGGGTATTTCATGCCCGGAGGATCAGAATTAGTAGTTAAAAGCTGATTAGTTTACTTGAAAAGAAATCCTTAAAACTGTTCTTCTGATGTTCTGTGACAAATAATCAATTTGTGTGTTTTAATGTCAATGTTTCAATGTTTTCGCCAGTAAGCTGTTTGCTGTCTGTTTTTCTCTTCTGTCCCTGTTTTTTTCCACTAGTCCTAAGTGTTAGAATAGTTCAGTGTGGTTCCAGCTGGTCAGTCACATTGTGAGCCACTAAGGCATCTGTTGGTCAGTCATCTTATGAAGGGCAGCTAGTTTATGACTCAAAGGATTTTGTATGACAGAGTCCTGGTGTCTCCTGATATTTTTGCGATTCCTGGGCCTCTTGGCTACCATCCTAGCTGTTAGCTTAAAAAGTCAGCTTGACTTGTAATACAGTGCTGTGGTCTGTTGGTTAGCTGTTGTTAGCCGATAAGGTATAGGTTACCTTGGCAACAGAAGCCTCTCATCCTCATGTCATCCTTTGGTTCTGTATACATTTCGATTCCTTCACGTCAAATTTTTTGTGCTTGTTGGTAGTTGTTCATTTTTGAATAAGTGGAACTTAATTGATTCACATGTTACCAAAGACTACTACTGCACATCTAAATGCTGTTCACATCATCTGTGCTGCTAATCCAATGGACATTTTTCAGTGCTTTACAAAAGCCAAGCTAATTAACTAAATATTATCAAAGACTCTACATCAAGGACTTATTGATTTTCTTTCATGTTTACTGGTTCTTTCACGTATTCTGTGCCTATTTTAGTAGTTTGTAATATTCATTTAGTTTATCAAACAACATAATACTGGGTTGAAGATTGTTGGGTTTAACAAAGGTACACCCTAACTAAACTGGTGGTAATCTGTGATCATTTTATAGTCGTGACCGATTGTTTCTAAGAGCTGAATCAGCTTCCTTTCAGTTAACAACCTGAACAGAGACAATATTTCCATTGTGGCTAATGATTATTAAAACTCTGCTTGCAATTATAATCCAAGTTATTAACATTTACTAGAGGTCCAGACTTTCAGCCTCTCAGGTAAACGAGTTAACAGCACCTGGTAATTGAGCAACTTGTCAGCTATAATCATTTGACCTACATTTAATATATTGCTATCTTTTGACTGAAATAATAATAACAACATAATAAATTCATAATCAAACTGGTAAAAATTGCATAACGGTGTTTTAAAAGTGATCTTGTCTTCTTGGAATGATATTCCAACCACTATGATCACAAATTGAAGAAATCCCACGTTGGATTGTCTTGGTCCGATATCCTTGTGTGTATGATGAATATGATGCGTAGCCAATCACAAAGGGGTTCCCAAGTGGGAAAAAACACAAGAGCTCACCAAATTTAACAAGTTAGAGCTCTGATGCCTGCTGCCTCCAGTTTTTGAACCAACGTCTTTACTATTTGTAAAGCTCTTTTTCTGTTAAATTATTCTGCCAGTATAAAGTATCTAGTATATAAAGTATCGCCATCCCTTCTTCGTTGTTAGCCATGTTTGGTTAATCAAAACTCTAGTTTGAATTTAGTTTGAAGTTTTGCAAGATTTCTGCTCTGACATCTGAATTTTCCTGAATGAAATCTGTGTATGCGATGCGTGTTGTGAGGCTGTACAGCACAGACTGCGAGACCAAACCTGTTATATTGAAAAACACCCTGGACATGTTCAAATCTTCCTGCCTGAATGTTGCATTAGTTGTTATGATGCTGTTTGTTTTCTAATCTCCCAGGTCTCCACAGAAAAGCTTACTTTATGCCAGAAAACGCACAGAGGTACTCTGTATGTATAATCTGAAAACTTCTTAATGCAATTAGTTGAGAGACTCATGACTAAGACTTTAAAATAGCTTTGCTATTCTATTAATCACTGAATGGCTTAGCTCCAAAATACATTACAGACTTGTTCTCAGTGAATCAACCTCCCTCCGTCTCAGGTCTTCTGGATTAAATCCACTCTGCAGACCCAGAGCCAGAACCAAAGATTTTATGCTCCACTAATCTGGAATAAACTCCCAGAAAGCTGTCAAAGTGCTGAAAAACTCAATTGCCTTAAATTGAGATTAAAGCGTTATTTGTTTAGAGTGGCCGATTAGTTAAATTTTTCTTACCATCTTTATTGTTTTTTTTTTCTAATATAATCATCTTATCATTCTTTAATGATTAATTTGTATTCTAATTAACCTTTGTACCACTGCAGTGTATTTTTCCTTTTTTCATGTACAGCACTTTACATTGTTTGCTAATAAAACGTACTATATAAATAATTTGGCCTTTTTACTCATTACAATCTTATTTTAGAACCAATGGATGTAAGGTGCATGATTGGATTTTTAAATCTCTCTTTTAGTTCATGATTTATCCATTTATTATATTTTTCACAAATTATTAGATGTATTATGTTTTGTCTATTGAGGTTTTTAGTTGAAATATGTCAAAAAAAGGCTCTTGTGTGTTGATGAATTTTTAAAGGGACTGTTGCTGTAGTTACGCTGACTGCAGTGTTAAAATAGCAGTGAGTAATATTTTAACTCAACGTATCCTGTTCTAAGTCTCTGTGATGGTAATCTGTGTTTATGAGACAGTTTAGATGAAAATCACTCACTTTCCGAACACTGCCGATTGACCGGTTCAAGTCTGCTTTGAACATTCGGCGCGGCTCATCTTAAAACATTTCAAGCATCGGGCTCAGCATGTTTTTAGCCTTTAAGTGTTTACGTACATTGAGCGTATCCAAAGTGTCTGAACTTTTGATGCTATACCTGATGCATCAACTAATCAGGGATGTTGAATTGGAAACTGACAGAAAGACAGACAATGTAGGCACGCTACTGCGGATCATATTACTAAAAAAATCCACCATGATAAATATATGTAAAGGTACTACACCTCACTAGATTTACATAAAAAGCCAGAAGAAACATTTTTTTAAAAGCTCAAAGAAAAGTGAGAATGCTATGAGAGTTACTGCTGTGGATTTTTAGTGACACCTCCCCATCAGTACTCGAGGGTCTACCATTGGGACAAACTACAGAATATTTAAAGGTAGAATCATACTTCTGATGAACTGACCTCAGGTATCTTAATTTTAGGTGTATTTTCAAGGCTAAAAACGTCTTAAAATGACCTATTTCCCAATCATCACAGAAAATAAAGCTAAGCCACTCTCTTTATTGCATCTGCCATTGTACACAAGAGACCAGCAAAGCGCACCTTGACACACTTTAGTGGATCAAGGGCGTCCTAAATGACACCCATTTTAAGGTAACGACCAGAAGCATCCAAGATGAGGAAGCCATTTTTACTCTCAAAACGCGTCAGGGATAAACACAGGATTACACGTTCCTGACTTGTATAAAAATAATAAAATCCATGAAAAGACTGATAAATTATGTTAAATATTTTACAATACCTCCTCAGATAGTTCATTATGATACTATCCGTGTTCTAGCTGATGGTGTGGTGTAACTATTGGGTACGATGCAGGTCAGTCAGTGTTTACAACAGTGCTATTTTTAATAGGTCCTTTGGGAGACGGGCAATCAAAAATGATTTAATGTCACTTTAATGTTCATCATGCTTGTAAAGCTTTAGTGAGGATTACAAAAAGGCAAAATATCTTTCAGCCAATAGGTATCCCTGAGGTAAAAAAAAAAAAAAGAAGAAAAAAATCACATTGGTGACCCATTAAGACGATGCTGAATAAGATGAGAAACATGGGTTGAATTTAGTTAATGCTAAAACATTAGAGCTGTCTTAAATAAGTGAGTTTACAGGACCGCCGGCGTCCTAGTTGGGCTGATGTGTACTCATATGGAACTGTGTTCACTCTCCACTGACATCATGAAGCAAATCACTCTCACCACTTTTATCAATGAATATTCATGACAGACACTCTCTATCAAACCTTATCGGGCTCAGTGTCTCTCAGTGCAGGACATGAAAGCACAAAGAGTTCATATACATATCCATAATTATTACCTCTCAGCTCCCGGCCCCCTCTTTCTCTGCATCGACCAGGTGCTTTCAACTGTTTGATCCGACTTATTAAACGTAACTCCTGTCTCTTGATCTGAAGCATTTAAGCCTGCTGCTAATTGAACGCTGCCTGACATTTTAGCTCACACAGACCCTGCCAGACCTGACAAACATGTCAGTTTACGCCTTTCAGTATAATTGGGTTTCCATCTTGGCTCGGTTAGCTACCCCTCGTGGCAGCGTCGAAGATGGAAGGCTGACGAGGCGTGAACGGAAATCCGGAGATACAGGTTCATTACATACGCACGATCTAAGACAAGACAAACAAGACTAAGTTACCCTCTTTAGACATCTGATCTAATTTGCCTTGAACCATAGAAGTAATGGCTTCTTCTTCAAGCAGTAATCATTAATTAATGGCATAATATTTGCCCTCTGGTGGGTAATTATTTAACATTTTATATTACCAATCGTCCTAAACTGGGTTCTGTTTACTTTAGTGGATTTATTTATTTCACAAAGTTCAAAGTACATGTTACAATATTAGCTTAATACAAAAATCCAAATACAGATGAGATGCAGCTCATTAAATACGAATACCATCCATCCATCCATCCATCCATCCATCCATCCATCCATCCATCCATCCATCCATCCATCCATCCATCCATC
>JAUZNJ010059715.1:0-28146 GCA_034780135.1 Jordanella pulchra
TTGCAAGAAAGGACACTTTTAAAAAAAAAAAAAAAAAAAAACAAAAAAAAAAAACAAAGACAGGGGAATCTTTTTATATCCCTCTTAGACAGGATCTCTTAATATCTTTTCAATTTCACAACCGAAACCTGAAACTTTAAACTTTGGATGACCATCTGTCACAAAAACATGACCGATATATTGAGTCAGAGCTGTTGGAAAAAAATCTGTATTAATTTAATTTAATTTCTAGGAGTGTCGCCCCTGCTAGTCATAGCATCGACTCAGGCTGACAGAATACAGATTTTCTTGCGTTTTCTTAGCTAAACATAAATGAAGTGTGACAGAAAATGGATAAGAAAGGATGTCTTTCAGGGAGGAATCATCTGATCAGAGTTGACCTGTTTTACTCATCTGGTCAACAGTATCTGGTCTCATTTAAGAGAATTACAACACTCTGTTGTCTCTGCTAACTGTGTATTCACTAATGTCAAAGAAAATGACTTCATTTTTAATCTTTTAATGGCCTAGATCAAAGATTGGGAGACTTTCTCAAGGTTCTTCATAGTTTTTCTTGGGACCCTGCTGACTTCCCCCCTTATTTTCTTTTAAACCTTCAGCAGTCAGACATTATCTGAAGGTCCAGCAATTACCCAGGACCGATCATGAAAGCTGATCAACCATTGTATGAATTGTTAGAGTAAATCACATTTTCTGTCTGTCCATCTAAAGGAATGGGAACAAAGTAAGTCCTAGAGCTGTTTTTTTTTTGCTGACTTGTCCCATATGTTGGTACATCAACAGCTTATTGTTTGAGTTTATTTTAAAGCCCATACTGGTATTATCTGTTGAGATATATATGAATACAAACTGTTTATTGTACTAGATTAGTGGACTTGCTTTGGAATATATTTTTTACCAATTCTCACTTATAACCCAAATGCTGATACATTAAAAGGAATAAATCATCTGTTAAAGATCATATTGTCGCTGTAGGGAAAGAAACTTGTATCTCAATTTCCAATAATGTCATCAAATCTATTCATTACCTTTTGAATGTTTCTGGGTTTTTTGGATGGCCACATCCATCATGGGTTTGAGACCAGGCCCGTTGACATTTGCCCCCTCTCTCTCTCAATCCCATATCCTGTCAGCAATGAAGGCCAAATATCACAAAGAGCATCTAACTTTGACCAATCAGACACCTTTAGAAGTCAGGAGCTGCATTAATTTCCTGAAATATTATGTTTTTGAAGATATATGTCCTATGTCCAACAGCCACACATTGCATAAGCTGTTATCTAATGAAAATGTATCATATATGTAAATTGTTTTATAACAAGTCAAATATCATATTGCATGTATATCTTATTCATATCATATCATGCATATCATAACTTTCATATATTAATAGAAAAAAATGCCACAACACTCTTTTTAACTTGTTAAAATGCAGCTGTGCAATACGGAGAATCTGTTTCACATCAAGGAGCAGAGGCCTAAATGTCAGTTGAAGAAGCTGTTTTATGATTGAGAAATATTAATATGAATAGAAAATAAATTAATAGAGCCATATCAAACTGATGGAAAACAAACATAACCCAAAATAATCTCATAAAGAAATTAAAATCTGTTTTAATCTGTAACTCTCCAGTCTGTTAGAGAGAGCCTGCAGTGAAGTTTATCTCCACTAGGCGGCATCGCTGAGCTGCTAATTGAGGGCTGGACTGAAGAGAAGACTCGATGAAAGAGAGGAGAGTAAGGAAACCCCAACGAGATTTCTTCTCTGTTCTGGAAGGGAAGAAATGAAGCAAGAGGAGTGACTCAGAGCCGAGAGAATAATTCCTCTACATGACTGAGTTATGACAGAAAACTATATGAAATTAGCTTTAAAGGAGAAATCACTTATCTGAGTGGAGGGACTGTTACTGGATATGCCAAGGTCTGCTTCATCAGCAGTTTTAGAGGCGAGGAAGACAGTGACAGGAAAAGGAAAACAAATAGGTTACAATGTATCTTGAATTTAGCCTAATTTAAGCAGGAAGGGATCTTGGTGAAGATCATTCTAACAGATTTTTTATGCAATGGAGCTGAGGAGAAGGGTGTGAGCGATGCATGAAGTCACATAAACCAGATTTATAAGCATTAAATGTTCCTATTAGTGATTAATCAGCTTGACAAAAGAAAAAAGAAAATCAGTGGTGCCACCAAGAGGGGTTAGTCAAGGGAGACGATCACAATCACTTTACATTTGCTCATCCACCATGGCAGTTTTATGCATTTAATATTTTGTCTGCATTACTTTACAATAGAAGAGGACCAGCTAAAAAGAGTTGCGAATTTCATTAATCTACTAAGTTATATATTCATATCTCTGCTGCTCACCCCTGTAATAATACCAACATCGCAAAATATTTGCTAAATATCAGGAAAGTTACAGTATTGTAAAGGTGCACTACATTATGCAAATACTTATATGAAAATCAGCTGATTCATGAAACTGAACAAATGCACTTAAGTGAATATTTAAAGAATATAAATGTACGTTTTTTTCCACTCTTTTGTTGAGAATGTCTAGTTTAGCCCTAGCAGTATAGATAAAGGTCACTAGAAGTTATTTTATGGGTTTTAGGTTTTGTGTAAGACCCCCAAACAACCAGTGGCAAATTGGGCCAGACCTCTGTGCTCAGGAACCCCAAGGTTTATGGGCCCCCAAAAATGATTGTTCAATAAATTAATGATTTTGGACATACAGCTTAAAAGCCCAGATCAGTATGAGGATTCGTGCAAATTACACATGCAAATTGTGTTTTGTAGACAGTTATCTCTTTAAAAGTTGGTCCTTTCTTCATTAACCTGCTGATGGAGGATCTAAACCCAATAAAGCTCTATGCACCTTCTAAGAAACATAAATTACATGGATCAGGTATTATATAATACATTTCAGTGCATCATTCACTTGTATGTTTGCTTGTTTTAATTTAAGGCATGGAATTCTTTGAGCGGTGAATATATCACATATGACAAACATAAATCATCATCAGTTTTGTAAAAAATAGAAATTAACTATGCTGAAAACATAAAATTATATTTCAGCTAGAAGTTTGTATTCTTTTATTTAGGAAGCTTTATAAGGTTTATTTGATAAATTTACTTGTAAATAAATAACATGTAATGACTTCAAACCCCACTAATTTAACCCTCTAGTATAAAGCACATTCTCCATGGCATCTTTATTTCCGGGGAATTTTATTCCTGGCCTAACTTCTGCAATGTCATTTGGCTCTTTTTAGTATACATGAACATTTCCTTGTAAATAAGAAACTCTTTCGAAAAAAAGATGTTTCCATTTTAATATGGCCAAGACAAAAAGGCACTGAACTTAATGTCACCAATTAGTCCTTATGTACATACGAAGGAAACCTGTGCGGGAAGACGGTGGCGGTTCTGCAAGACAGAGACTCTGATAAAGTTCTTTCTGCTCCTAAACTCAGTCAAATTGCATTTTAAATGATCGTTTGTTACTGTTTAATAAATACTATTCCAAACGATAAAAAGAACCAAACTCCAGCAGCAAAATTTCAACTAAAGCCATTAGGTGAAAGAAGTTGACGCCTGCTTTTATTTATTTACTTATGTATGTTTTGAAGACACAGAATGAAAATCTCAGTCATGTATACAGAGAAACGTAAAAAACAAACAAACAAAAAATAAAAAACCACGCACTTAAATCTGTGCGTAAAACGCGCACTGGTAAGAAACCCCCCGAAACGAAACCAAAATCTTTCCATCGTGCCGCTTGCTTTAGCCTGCAGGTGACTAACTCCAGAACTCCAGCAGGATGGGGAGAGCGCACGTCCTGCATGGAGTAATGACTGCCACTGCAGTCCTGCTTCTCGCTCTCTTCTTCTCCTCCCACCTCAGCCGCTGGCGCTGCGCCAGCTGCAGCACGCTCCGAGCCTCCTCTCTTCTTACGCCGCTTGCCGCTCACTTTACAGCACCCCCCCCCTCCCTCCCCCCCTAGTAAGGGAAGGGGAGGGGGTTCTCCGGGAGCTGAGAGAGGTGGAGCAGAGGTGGAGGAGGGATGATGGGAGGGAAGTCTGGGGCTAGAGGGGGGCGACGGGAGCCCTTGGCCGCCTATTCGCCTTCCAGTTGCCTCCACACTATATAAACACTCATTGGTGCCTCTGGCTGGACGCACACAGTCTTTACACACACACACACGCGCGCGCGCATTGAGGGTGACTTGTATATGCAGCCAGAACACAGAGAAAGAGAGAGAGGGAGAGAAGCGCTCTGAGAGACAGAAAGGTGCACAGAAAGGAGAGTGAACGGCAGAAGCAGAAAGAGAGCAGCAGCAGCAACAGGACGGAGCATCTCTTGTGCATCACTGCAGCTTCACGGATCTTAAACATCTTGAACTCCTCACAGAGGCTCGTAAACTTTTTTTGAAAAAAACAAAAAAAAAAACAAACATATTTTGAAGTTTTGGATCTGAATTACGCGATTTCTGGAAGAATTCCCCCTTTTAAACCAACTTTTTCCATCCAGTCCAGAAGTTTTTTAAAAAGTTGAAACTTTTGTTGATTTTAAACTCGGCTTCACTTTTTTTTCCTCCACGTGTCCTGGTCCATTGCTGTTATTTCCTTTAAAATTTCAAGACATTTTATTCTTTATAACTCTAGTTTTTGAATTCAATAATTCCCATAAAAGACTAAAAATGAACTTTCAAACAAAAGGAGCGTCCCCAGTCAGGTGTGATTCTAGTCTCAGATGTTTAAATCATTAAAGCAAACAAACTTTTGGTGATTTTATTTTATTTTGCCGAAAGTTTGAGATAAAAGCGTCACCTGCTGCATCTCATCATCTCAACTTAAGGCGGTTTGCGCTCTGGAGACGCTAAAAACGCATCTTTGAGACTATTCTGAGAACATAATTGCTATCATATCTTTACAGTTCATTCATTCTCCGATCAAAATCCTACCGCTAGTAACTTCCAGGAGAGTTTGGTGTGCGTAAAAGGCGTTGCGTTGTTTTTACGCACAAAAAGGAAGAAAACAATCACCAACCAAATCCACAATTTCTGTCCCAGATTTTTAAAGCTCTCTTTAATCATCCCCACCGTCATCCTCATCATGCTGTTCGACAGCTTCGACCTGATCTCGGCTCTGGCCACACTGGCCGCCTGCCTGGTGTCCATGGCGCTGCTGGTCGCCGTCTCCCAGCAGCTCTGGCAGCTCCGATGGACGGCCACCCGGGACAAGAACTGCAAGCTACCCATGCCAAAAGGATCCATGGGCTTCCCCTTCATCGGAGAAACCTGCCACTGGCTGGTACAGGTAAGGGGCACCATGTCTGGGAATTATGGATGGTCCTGGTGTTTCTATAGATACAATTCTGATGTAATTGTTTAATTGATCCTAAGATATGATCAGAGAGACGTTGTATGCATTTAAGGTTTCTTTCTGCACTTTCAATTTGGCCAGAGGTTGGGAAGTTATCAAGTCACTGATGAGTTAGTCTGCCGCTGGACAATCATTATATCTCCGTATTGATTCATTTGCAAATATTGCGCCCCTTTTTCAACTTTTCACTCTTGCAAATCAAAGATCTGTCTCTGTGATAAAAAGTAAATTTACTCTGATCAGTAGGAGAAAAGTTAAAAGCAAGCAAAATCCGATATGATCTATTTGAGTTTGAGCCGATCTGTCCTCCTCCTGAGCAGCAGAGTTTCAGGAGACTTTTTGTCTCAGAAAGTTGATGGGTTTATATATTTATTGCTCCCTTGTTAGAGGAATCGGGTCACTTTCTTTACTCCTTTATCTCAGACTGGCGCGCGTCAGGGGTCGAGCTGGAGTCAGCCTGATAATCGCATCGATCACATCAGATATGAAGGGAATCGGCTGCAATGGCAGGAATGTAACTGTTTATATGGTGATGAAGAGCAGATGAGAGGTTTAAGCTGGACGGAAAGTAATCACCCTGTTTCTGCACGGAATTCACAGCTTGTTGCATGCTCGAAAAAATTAAATAAAATCCCAAATGAGACATCTGATGCTTCTGGACCTTTAAACAGCCTGCACACCCCCTCCCTGACTTAAAACTCACTTAAACCTGCATCTTAGGCGTCTGATCAGACCACTCAAATTAAACCAGAAAGAGAAATGTGGAGCAATTGGATATAAAAGCCAGAGCAGAGTATTAATATAAATCAGAGATAATGGTGTTTTTTGGGGTGGGGTGGGGGGCGGGTGGGGGAGAGGAGGAGAGGAAAATGTGGAGCGAAGCTCATCGGGACGCGCGGAGGCACGTCGGCAGCGTGCGGGGCTTGAACTCGCATTGCTCCTCTCGGTGAAACATCTGACACCGAAAGAGAGAGAGAGAGGGAGATAGAGAGAGAGAGAGTATGTGTGTGTGTTTGTGTGTGTGTGTGTGTGAGAGAGAGAGAGACCCGTTCCCGGAATGCAGTCGAGGACCATGGCCAAGTTTATGAAGAGCGGAGCAGAGCGGAGGGGGCTTCTCCGTCAGTCTGATGGAGGAGGCTGAGTCTGTCTGCACTTATGAGGTCCAAATGTCTCCGAAAGCGCAGAAAAGTGTGGAAAAGTCCAGATTCTTGGCTGCAGCGCTGCTTCTCTTACAGAGCCCGGGTCTGCAGGAGACTAGAGTGAAATTAGAGATGCACCGATCAGCCTTTTCCTGCTCAGTGCCGATTTTCTTTGCGGTCTAACCTGTCTACTCTGTATTTTTTCTTTCCACCAGTGCAATGTTTGTTTGTGACATTATAAAAAGTGTTGTGATTTTTTTTGATTGAAGTTGTAAGCTAAAAAATTCAAAGCGATTTCTGAAACTAAACATACATCTGAAAGTTCATCATTGGTCAGACCTGATCAAGAAAAAGTTAACGGTCTCCTCTGGACATTTTATTGCTGCATCACTGTATCTAAGTGATGTTTATAAAGCTGATATAGACGGACCCACTCTGCTGACTAAAGGGTGGTTCAGGATCTTGTAAAGTGAAATTCTGTTTAAAATGTATTAGCACGTGCAGCCAATGATAAATTCATTAAGTATGAATCCAATTTAGAGGGATTCAAGACAGAATGTAAATTCTTGTGTAAGGGGCAGAAACCAAAGCGGACACTACTTCATTGTAGTTGGTCTGGATCTTACTTTATGAACCTTTAACCAAGCAGTTATTTACACAAAAACTGACCGATAGATGTTGGAGGTGTTGCAACATCTGTGATCTTTTTACCTTATACTGGGAACAGATCGCATAGAGCAGTTTGGGGTTTAGTTAACACTACTGATTGTTAGACTGTAGAAACCTTAGTTGAGCTCTCTGTACTTGTTACTTGTTTCACACAAGAGCACAACAGCTGGCACACTGCCTCCAACCCCAATTTTCTGTAGAATAATCACTACTTTCTGAGTAAATAAGCGGATGAAGCTAAATTAATGTCTTGAAGTTAATGAAATAGTGTTATAATAAACTGAAACAAGCCTTTTGGGATTGGGGTTATTTGAAAAAAGTAGATGCGGCTTTGATTAGACTTTAACTGGAACCTGTAATAACAACTAATCTAGAGATGTGCAAAGTGAAGTTTCCTCAAGAGTTGGCTACTGCATGATCCAAATGGCCAAACACAAAACTCATATAAAACAAACTACTCCAACAACCCAGGAAAAATCAGTGCATCATTGATTTAAATCTTGAAATGTGTTTAAGAGGATGGGTCCGCAGATGTTTAAAAGCATTTGTGCTCCAATTACTGGTTGTTCTAGTGCCACCTAACAGAACTGACTAAGACTCCTGGATAGGTGTCAAAAAATGTTTGTAAAAACTGAGTGAAAGTCCGGTTTTCTGCGATTTAAGGCTATTTTGTGGTTGCCATGACCTGGGTATCTGAGAATTTACCCAAGTTCAACATTCTATGTATACCTTACCAAAGCAGGCGAGGATTTACTTCTTATTTGCATTCGAAGATCAAACTTTAAGAAAGTTACTGACTGATTGTTTGCAGTGACGAAATGTCAGAAAAATTTAGGGAGGAGTTTTAAATCAGTAAAAAGGACATCCAGGTCAAAATGTCTCACTCAACAAAGTATTTTATCATGTTCATGAATAAGGGACTTTCTGGCAGATTATTCTTATTTTGAGTTCTTAGAATTTAGATCGCATTTACCTGGTTATATTTTTACCTTGAGTACCAATGGTAGGTTTTAGATTCTTGAAACTACTAATCTCTAGAACTATCTTCTAGAATCTAGATGCTAGTTTTAAACTTTAGATTTTACAGTTGCTGTTCCCTTCTTGGACAGCAGGTTTTGGTATGGAGAGAACTAACCAGGCCAGAGAAAGGTACAAAGGTACTTAAAAACAAACAATTAAAAAAAGAGTAAAAGAGATTTTTAGAAGTTTCATCTAATGACCCCTAGTGTTTTAAAGAGGAAGTGCAGTAATCCAAATGTGTCATGTTTTTTGTATTTTTTCTCTGATTGTTCTCCTTTTTTATATTGACCACCTGTGTTCTGACTGCATACTCTTCCTTTTTTACAGTTGTAGAGGCTAAGCTTTTAAATCTTTGTTTTACTACTCGAGCGCTAGTACCACACATTAGGTGTTTTCCTCACGACGACAGATATTTTGAAGTACCAAAGCTATAAATATACGAACGTAAATATCCAAATGCATGATAAATATCTTATTTAGAGGCAGTGTTGCAACGCTTGAGTCGTTTTCTCTGGTTGCTGTTGCTAACTTTGGCCACATGGTGGCAGCAGACAAAAATTTTTCTAAAATAATACTTGCATATTTTCGCTTATATGTTATCAAGGAACATTTAAATGTAAAAAAAAAAAAAAAAAAATTTGTAAGGTTTGCCCAATATCTATTTTTTTCAGTTCTGGTTGGTCTTAAGCAAGTCCTGGCTAATACGCTATACACACTGAGTGTCGTAGGAGGTATTTACAAGCTGTAAATGCTCGATTTTGTTGTGTTTTTCTGCCAAAAACAGCACTGTGAGAGAGTTAACAGAGAACTAGAATACATCATTTGTGCAAGAAGGAGCAAAACATTGAGGTAAAACTCACTATGAAAAATTACAGCAGGGTGTTTATTTACACAAGCGAACAAGAGGCATCTCTGTAGAAGCACGTCCAGAGGCAACAGTCGGGGCTTTAATTTTTTTGTTAGATACAAATCAACTGGTTTGAGATTATTTTCTTTTCTTAATTCTTATCCTCTTTTGTTCTTTTGCACTCTCAGCTGACGTCCCCTGGCACCTCATTGAGAACTCCAACATAAACACTTAGTGTCTAAATGTGTGTGTAATATGTATACACACAGTATATTTTTACCTCAACACACACACAGCAACATATTTCTGTGGCTGATCCATTTTAAAGCGATCTACAGTTAGAAATAGCGGTGTGGCCACTTTTGCCAAGGATCTGTCTGCTCTCATTAGGAGCCGGAGCTTTCTGAATGGACGGTGCCAAGCAAGGAGAGCTACTGAGGGAGGACACACACAGTGCAAAGAATCACTTACCTCCACTGGGCAGATTTATGCATAGAAAATAGCATGCAGAAATAACTACAATTTGGACCAATCCAGATGTGATTTCTTCAAATAAAACCCGATACCTATTTCTTTTGATGCAACTCTCTTATTTATATAGCAACAAATTACAGCAGATGTCATCTGGAGGCCTTTTAGAAATAAGCATGTTTCCCAATATAAAATGTAGTTGGCACAAATTCAATTTCACCTTCAAAAAAATAAACGTCGAAACAAGAACACAGGTTGTCATTTATTTAGCCCAGAAAAAAGTGAGTCTGATCAACCGTTTTTCAAACAGTTTGTAGATATTTTACTTTTTCTATCATGTATGACTAACCAAAGCATTTGAACATTAGTGGTTTTGCTAAACATTTTTAAAAGTGCCTCAAGTATCTTTGTACACAAACTTTGCTTAAAACGTCATTTTGAAAGTTCGATATTTTAGGTTCGGTGACGAAAGCACAACATTTTCTTTTTTTTTAAAATCAGTAATAAGAAATTTTCCAACTATTTTCTTTACCACTAGGGGGCGTAATTAGAAATATATTTAGTATTCCAAGGGCAAAACATACATTTGGAGAATTTCTGAAACAGTCTTTGGTTAATAATTTCAAATTAACTTTAAAGAAGTTACCTTATGTTTCTACACTACAAGGTATACGTTTCTGCGAAATTTTAAATAATACAGTAAAAAAAGAAAGTTTTCATTAAAACCAGTGCCGGACTTCTGTTATTTTTTTATTTATTTATAACATCACAGCAACTAAGTTGTTGATATTCCAATGGTGCTAAATTTTAGGTCATTTATACTGCCGAATAATCACACTGTTTCTAATACTTTCTCATAGCTTGTTTTAATGCAGCAAATCCAGTAACTGGATGACTTTTGGAAGTAATCAGACATGGCAAATGATTCCTTGGATGTGGCTTGCACAGTGTATCATCCCTCTGTCTGCCAGCCCGGCTTCCTGTCTGATTTACAGTGATGAAGTGTAAATTATGGTGGTCAGAGTAATAACCACCCTGCACACCAAACACCCTCATCACACAAAGCGATGACAGGTCCTCCTCTCACTTAGTTCACTTTTCTAAAGCACCTGCCCCATCCTGTCTCCTGCTTCATGAGCTGTAAATTAAACATCAGGGAAACATTTCTCCAAAAATCAAACATCTTGGGTTTTTTAGATACTCTGTGTCCTGATAATTGGTATTTTTAAATTTTTTAATTATGTTGCTTTGTAATATAATTCATTTCACTTTCATGTTAAATTAGTTAGATTTTGAATCTGACTTGATTGAACTCATAATGAGCCAAAAATGTATTTTTTTACCTATGTTTCAAAGTGGTTAAAAAATGTAAAAATAAAAAAGGAAAATAAAATACAATTATTTAAACGTTTAAAATGAACTCCTAAATTCAGGTTAGCATAAGCACAAATATTTTGACAAATTTAAATTACTATATACATAGTTGTGGTGTTGGATGTGGATCACTGCCGTGGGTGGCTTACAGTCGCAGACACAATTTTTAATTTCTTTTTCGTAGCATATCAGCTAAATGGAGTGTACGCTGCATGTGGCTAGGGAGGCTAAAGTATGGACTAAACTAAAGGTGCATTTTAAATTTTTTGGAAGAACAAAGTTTTAGTAAATTAAAGTTTTAAATGTCTAAGCTGAGTAAAACTCAACATAAACCCCAATGAATAAATCTTTGAAAATAAGTTGCCTGTTAGTGAAGTTTCATCTTTATACTTAACTTATTAATTGGACTTATATACGTATTTTACTGGTTTATATCTGGCTCAGAAGCAGTAAAAGGGATGCCAATCTAGGTTTAAACACCCGTAATTAACGAAGAGATGTTATTGTAACATAAATGTATTTTAAGAAAAAACTAATGCTGTTTTTTAGGTCTACAAATAATTAGAACTTCAGTTAAGACATAGATTGTGGTGCCTTTGCATCATTCTCAAAATGGGTAAAAATAAATGTTTTGGAAAATGCTTTTAAATAATACGGATGTTTACTGTATTATCTTTGTACCTATAACTCAATAGCATGTAATGCTGGAGGATTGGAGCAGATTTGAACCTAAATGGTAAAACAAATGGAGGAGAAGTAAACAACGTTTGCTTGAATCAGCCTGTATAAGTCAAGAGTGCGGGATCAGATTCCCTCGATTCAACAGCGAATGCATGAAATAACCAACCATTAGAACATCCTCTCCCATTCTTTAGAAAACCACAGAGTCACTACAATATTGACAGAAACTATTAAACAAAAAACATTTTTTCCAAGTCGACTTCTTATGATCACTCCCTATGCTACGTTTTTTTTTTAGAAGCTTGTGCCTGTAAGCGTCTTAGACAGAGCGAGCATTGTGAGGCCCAGTGGCTTCATCTATAGTATTTTCCATTACTGTGGTGCAGCTCACTGTGTGCTGCATGACTGCGGTTATACACACAAATACCCAAGGCGGAAATCACATGAAGTCATGAAATATCCCAAAAAATAATGCATGATGTTGCAGAATACACATATTTTTTTCTTATAGTCAAGAAAATGTAGAACTGTTTTTTTTTTTTTACAAAGAAAACAAAGTTTGCAAACATGTCAATATTTCCAGATGAGGCCTGAATCACATATTGGGATTGAGGTGCACCAAGGTTTAACAAAGTTATATTAAAAAATTTGTATATCTTACTTACCCTATACTTTAAAATGGTTTTAATTAGTGGAGCCCCCTCCCCCCTTGTTGCTACAGACTAGTTAACTGGCTTAAAAAGGTAATTAACTTCTTTCATTGCTAGAAAACAATCAACTGGTCTGTTTGAAAATTTGTGTTGCAGAAAACCAAAACAAATGAATTGAAGCTACTCTATTAAACTTTTGTTTTAAATGAAATTTTTAAACATTATGTTTATTATCAGCTTATGGCAAATCAGATAGCCTTACCAAGTATAAATATAATATAGGTTATAGATTTAACATCAGAACTAACTAATGCTTATCATTATTTTAGTTTTTGGGTATCTGCATTTCTGTTTTAAGTAAAAAAACAACTAGACCCTAAATATTTCCATCTCAGTTTTAGAGAAACAATAAAACTGTTTTTTTTTAAATCCACTGTTGTTATTATGATGATGGTAATAATATCATACCAGCCTATGCATGTTCTAGACTTTACTAATTGCCCTATTAAATAAAAATATTTGAATTATCTCTTTTCTTTATCAGGTCCTGGGTTTATCATTTTAATGCAATCTTTGTGATGTTTTTTCATGCTGCCCTCAAACCTCTTATGACTCATCTTTCTTAAGCTTTTCAGGTGTTTGCTACTTGATTTAAAGCCTGGTCCCTCACAAATATTTGGAGTACATGCAGTGAATATTGTTGTTTTTGTTCAAAACTTTGCATCCTGTAAAATATGCCATTTTGAAATAAGAAAAGTGCCGTAATCTTTTACTGATTTCACCCTGGAAGGGAACTGGTGTGCTTTTCTATCTCTGAGATACATAGTTCATTAAGCGGGCATGAAGGGGCGGCCCTTCGAGTGTTAACATTCAAGGCAGGAACCCCGAACCTCCGAGGACTCTTCTTCGCCCGTTACACAAATTTTCAAAATTTCCATCCTTCTTTTCTTCCACTTTTCCTAAATATATTCTTTTAAAGATTATTTACAAAAATGACATGTGTAAAAGCTGAAAATATTTCCTTGAAATTCTTTTTTTTTTCTCATCGCTTTACCGTTATTTCCGCTGCTTTTGTTTTTGCGTTCCTTCAAACTCTCTTATGAATTAGTCGGGTTCTCCAACATGAGATGTTTTCAGTTTATTTTGTATATTTCCTGTCGACTACACGATCTGATTCACTTTCTCCGTCTATCTCTTCTCACCGCTGACGACTTTTTACTTCGCTCATCTGTATTTCCATTTCCATTTTCTTCACCTTATCAGACATCCCAACCTAAATGTGTCCAATGGAAGGTTGATTTTATAAAAGTTTACGTTTACAAATTTAAAACACTTCTATCCTTCTCCTGGTCCAAGCGACCTCGCTGTCCTCCTCCTCCTCTTGTAGATTAGCAGGAGGTTCTGGCAGCAGTCTCCTCTGCCCCTTCTTTCACCCCGAGAACACACTGCTCCCTCCTTCAACACTCTTGTCCTGGGCCGACTATAGAGGCCACTGTTAATCCCCCTCTCCTCATAGAGTGAGTGTGTAGGTGTGTGAAAAGCTTAAAGGATAAAGCGGGTGTCTTTATGTCCTTTGGTAAACAAAACGCACGGAAAAAGACTCAAGGTACAGTTTTCCCACCAATTTGACTTTACCCCCATGTGGTTAATTACCATTAATTGACAATATAACTGTTTCTGAAATGTATTTGAGCAAAGGATTATTCTGCATGTCCATATAGTAAAAGATTTGAATATGCAGGTGTGTGAATGAAGGTCAAGCTGTTTTTCATGAAAACCAACCCAGCAATAGGGTACCAATGGTCGTAACAGGATTTTGAAATTTTTGTATGCGTAAGTTTCACACATCTACAGAGATAAGGAATCAACTACGGAACCGGAAAAAGAAACTGGATGGATGGATTAATAGATGCAAGGTGGGCACGACAGTAGATGGATAAATGGATTAATGGATAGATAAACATAGCCATATTGATTTTGGTTGATAGAAAAATAGATGACACAGAGCCAGAATAGAAGTACCAGCCAGTGACAGCAGCACTGGTTTTAGACTCGCAACCACAGAAATCACACCCCTCCAGGAAGTCGATATTATTTTGTAAATGCCTCTATCAAACTATTGTTTTTTGGTTTATACCCCCCTATTGGTCCAATAGGGTTCTCCTGGGTTGTCACTTGCCCAAGAAAGACTTTTGATTGTTTCCCTATCACATATTGGATGATGCTTTCGTATTCTTGCAGACTGCACAGATTAAAAACAAAAACTGGACAGTGCTCTTTTACAGTCTTCTGCTTGCATTTTTATTTAGTCTTTTAAATCTTTTTATGTATTTTGCACATGCAGACAACTTTGCCTATTCACCATTTCATACTTTAGGATTTTTTAAAGTTTAACTCCAATTATTTTGGGTTCATAAAGGCACCATTTGTCTTAGGGCATGTTTTACCGACAGTGCATATACATCAGCCCCCCCAAAAGGAGGACTTTCTCTACCAACTTAATCCTATACAAGCTGATCTTAGTGTTCGGCAAGGAAACAAACTGTTGCTACACGAAAGCAAGTATTTATGTTTATTCAAATAGGCATCATATTTCAACGGCAATAAACAGAAATATGATTTAAGAAGGGCATTCATTAGAAATTGGTGAGAAATAATTTTTTATGAGAAGATTGAGTAAAGGAGTAAAGGTAAAAATCCATAAATTAACCTACGGTGACAACTTAGATCAATGGTTCAGGGGTTTACCTATAAAGAAGTTGCTGTTAAACAAACGCAATGTTGCGTTGCCTTTAAGGTGTATGATATATTGACAAAAAAGCAACGAGTTAAGGATTTGCTGAAATTGCTTTGTATCATCTGCGTATAGAGGAATAAAGCGACATTATTGGTTTATTTGCTGAAGCAATAAAGCTATTGCATATATTTTAGATTCATGGTGTTTTCATTGCAACAGGGATACATCAGCGTGTTTGTGTGTGTGTGTGTCAGGGTATTAGCTGGGGTCCTGGGGTTAGTGCTTAGAGAGTTTTGAACAACCATAATCTCCCTTTCTATAATGTCCCTGGGTCAGGGGCCAGCCCTACCTCCCCCCCTGTGTCTCTCTCGCCCCCTCTCTATTCTCAGTGTTTTCTGGCTGAACCATCCAAAACTTTTTCCCCCTTAATCCGTCCTGTTTCAAACGAGCACCCATCCCATCTCTCCGCCTCCACTGCCACGCTCTGCGCTCGCTTTCTCTGCCTTCGTTTTTGGCTCTTTGCTGTGTCTCCCTTCTCTGCATCCCCCTCTTACTCTCTTTTTGGTTTCCTTCCCTCTCTGCTTTCTCTCATCTCATTTCTCCTCCTCCCTCCAGGTCTCCTTGATGCGGTGGCGTGACCGCAAAGGGACGGGGTTCATTGTCAAGTCGAGGACCTATCGCACCATTCAAACGCACAATCACTCACACATAAAAGCCCTCACACTGGATCCTCGGTATCTCTGGCACCAGCTGAATGATTGACGGCTGAAAAGAGAGGAGGAATTCCCTCGGTGCCTTTGACCTCGTTTCCTCTCTCTTGTTCTCTGCTGCTCTCTCTGCTGTTTCACTTTTTCATTTTTAACCTTTATTTTAGAAGTAACCGTGGAGATTGCTGGCTTTGTTTGTCTGGATCTACCTGCCAGTCAAGCCCTGTGAGCGGATTTCTTTTAAAAGGAGTTCAGTTTCTACGACTGTTGTGCATATTTTCATGTACTTATTGCATTACTTGTGGGAAAGATGTTTAACTCACCTGCCTTGTTCTCCGCTCTCTCCAACCAAGAACATTCTTGCCTTTCAGCCTCACTTATTTGTGTACAACTTCAATGAATTGTGCCTGATTTTAGCATTATAATGCCCATTAAAAAAATATTACTTAAAACACTCTTCAAAAGAATTCTTCATAATTGTACATTGGGGTTCCAAAAACTTTTCCAATGAAGGCATATTTTATTTGTTGTTTAATTTTACCTTTAAGAGCATCTTCTTGCTGATCCCTATCAATAAATCTTCTTTTCTTCTCTTCTTTGGAGGAGACTGTGAGGTCAAACCTTTAAATCAGACCAGAAATGTTACTTTTATCAAAGAGAGCGAAATAACACTGCTATGGATTTAGTTTCAGAAGAAACTCCACCTCACTTACACTCTGCCTTTTTCCACCTTTAATTGGCTTAGACTTGGATATTTTTATCCAGCATCCACCGGCTAACCAACCGCCTAAGTCTGGTCTCTAACAGCCCATAAACAACAACCAATCAGTAGCAGAGTAGGGACCATAGAGTTCAACCTTTAACAAATGTGCTTTAGGAAGAGTTTCAAGACGATTAGAAACTACAAATATCAATACAAGTTTGATGAAAATAACAGGTTCTTTTTTATTGCAAATTTTATCATAAAGGCATCTTTAAATTTCAAGATGAAAACAAACAAAAAGCCAAAACAGTGAATGCCCATTAAATGCCCTACAGTCGTTTCACAATCGCAGCAAATGTACACCGCCGGAAGAGTCATGCACATTTATTACAAAAACCAGGAATTATTCTTAAAAGTAAAGTATAAGAATCAAACCGTCAGCGAGGCACAGAAATTGCCTTTTTTTAAGAAAAATATATATATTCTGCTGTTTTCTTATCAGCTTGAGTTTCTTTTCTAGAAATCGCTCTCCCTCTCTAATACCTAAAAGCAATACCTTATTTTTGAATGTTTTCTCTCTCTCCTCATATGCACAAATGTGTAGCTGCTCTAAATAAACATAATTAGCTGTGTTTTTTTGTCTTGCCCTAATAAAAGAGTCATTTGTTGGACATTTCCACTCTGCTACAAAGAACACATTTATAAGCCCTGGCCCAGGTTTGCCCCCAGGCCAACCCCAACAGTACAGACGGGGGATATTTTTAGCTCGGCCGGCGGGTTAGAGAGCTGGGTTGGGACAGTGTAAGTGAGTCTGTTGGTTTGCACATAGAGAACAAGAGTAAAAAGGGATATTCGATGGGAATATCTGGGATTGAGCTTGTCAGGAGATTTCCTTGGATTTCATGGGTGTGGACTCCTTACAGAGACCTAAGTTTGTCTCAGTTTTACTGCATGTTCAATAATACATCTGTAAAATCTCTGAAAGATAAATAACTTCTGTGAAGATGGACATCACAGGTTACCACACCTGCCCTACCGAGGCTGCAAAAAAAAACAAGTCAATTTAAAAAGGCCTTACTTTGGTGACATCTCCTTACACTGTTGCAGCTGTTCTTTTAATGATAGCGAGAGTACGAAGCGTTTAACACGGACAAAAACTTGATTTGAACTTGCTTTAACCACGCCTTGGGGTGCAGTTTGAAGCTGGAGCTTTCAGTGCACCGGTGCCGGATTTATTCTCACATTAAAGTTAGCTGGGAACTCAAGGGAAACAGAGGAAAAGTGTTTCATTTTACAAAGCTACAAAAAATTGGATTTAATGTTTTATTTTTTATTTTTTTATTAGACACTGCTATGTGGAAAATGTAAAAGGATGAAATGCATTTTGAACAAAAGTAATGATGGTATACATTAGATTTTTTTTTGCAAAAGAAGTGCGATCCTGAGCATGTTTTTGCCCCGATGTACTCGGGTGAGGTCAGTAACGTTTTATTGTTATTTATCAATTATATTCAGTATTTTAAACTAAATACTTATGGTACCTTAAGTTGTTTGAACGTTATAAAAAAAGAGAACAGTTTTTACTGTTAAAAATGTGTACTGAATGGGTAAAAATATAGTTTTATTATTAAAAAGATATTTTGCTCGACACATTTCTTTTAGTTAACTGGAAATTTTAAAAAAAGGAAAGATTTTTGCTCTTTAGATTTTAGTATTGTAAAGTTTTTAGTTTATGGGGTAACTTGGGCTATACCTAAAATATCACATCCATTAATATATACGGTAATTAGGAAACTTACTGTTTTTTTTTTTTTTTAAATACTCAAAACGCTGGTTTTAATTCTATCTTAGTTTATGCTTGTAGGACCTTTTTTTTGTTAAAAAAAGGCAAATAAACAGTTTTTTTATAAGTTTGGGATCACAAATTAGAATAATAAATGTATACCGAAACGTTTAATGTGAATAATTAGATAAAATAAACATAATACCTAAATATTTTAGTGATTTATACAGCAAAATTTGCCAAACTCTCTTAAATATACTTATATGTTCATACAACATTATTTTTCCCCTAATGATGGAACGCAACAACTAAAAATTTTAACATTTAAAGTGAGTTTTATAGAGACAATTTTACAATATGTATAAATAATAAATGGTACTATTTAAATAATGAAAAGAGTATAAAGTTGTATTTTAAATATGTAGTTGATTAGCTTGTTTAGATGTAATCTGTTATTAGAAATGAATTTTTAAATTGTAAATAATCCTAAAATCTTTATGCATTTCACTAGCTGTTACATCCGTGTTTTAAAATTATGTGCACTACTCCTTCAAATTAAAAGTTATTTTTCTATAAAAGAAGAAAGAAAGAATTTGATCAATATATTTTATCCTTTTAGAAAAATCTGAGGATTATTTTGCTTGTCAACTCCTATAAAGTGAGAACCAGTTGTTTTATGAAAACCTGGTAATACTTGACGTAAGCAACAAAACTCTGTGGCACCACGAAGCTGTTTTATATTTTTTTAACATGACATAAAGCTGGAGAAACCTAAAGGTAGGACAAGTCCTGTTTTGTGTCTCCACAGTTCACATGTTCTTCTTTCGGTTGCCTAGTAACATGTCGACACACATACACAAAAAAAGGAACAAAGTTTAAAAATTTTCATTAGGTGAAACCTCTTTATGGTTTTCAACTCACATCAGAGTTTTGTGCCTCTGACCTTGCTGGTAAAATCAGCCGTAATGTTGTGGTGGTAATTTTGGTTTCTTGGAGGTTTATTTTATGAAAGCTGATCGAGTGTTTACAGTGAGAGCTCCCTCGCTTCACTGACGTTTGGAGGGGAAACCGTGTTGCTGCCTGCTCAATCAGCGCGAAGCTGCGACGCCTGCGTCTCTGTGGCTACGTCTGCTGCTCAGACGTCTGCGCGTGCGTTTGTGGGCCAGAGAAAGTGTGGCGTCATTACATCATGACTTTCCATGATTTTCTCTATTTATGTGAACATGTAGGGGTTTTCTTTTTGGCCAAAACTTGGAGGAAGAGGAAGAAGTGGGGGTGTACTTGTCTCACCTTTGAGTTAAATGTCATCCAAACCACACCCCTGGCAGAAAGAAATTGCAGCTTATTGGTGTTTTTGCAGCTTTTCTTTCCACTTTCCTGTACAGAATATGACAGTATGAAGCCTTCAGTTTCAAAATATGCATATGAAAAGAAAATGCCAGTGGAAAGACAGATTGCACAGAAACTCACATAATGCAAACATATGCACACCCACAATCACTCCAATCTAATGCTCTATCTGAGAGTGTGAAAGGGAGCCTTGTCTGGCTGCCTGAGGAACTCCCTTTGAATTACACTGCGTGTGTGTGTCGACAGGTCTTCCAAGCAGACATACTAAACCACTCCACATCCATGTGGCAGCAAAATGTAGCTTGGAAAACAACCCCACTCCAAAACACACACACACCCCGAGGGCTCCAGAGGCCAGCCGGTAACCTGGTGTGTGTTGGTGTTACTGTGTGCATGTTTGTGTGTGTGAGTGAGAGAGAGAGGGTCTGCATGCCACAGGAGAAGGAGGAAGTGTACAGGAGCTGGGAAAACAGCTCAGGTCAACAGTTTGTACCCTTAAAGATGGATGGAAATCATACGCTAAACATAAATACACTAAAGACTAAGAACCGTAAAATTTGCCGTTTGGCATAAACGCAAACTCCGAGGCAGTTCTATAGAAAACCCCTGGTGTAAACAAACAGTGTAAATAACATTTTGTCTACACCTCACAATAGCGTTTTAACATCTGAAGAAGCTTACGCACAATTACAACACATGCATCCACAGACTGGGTTGGCGAGGAGCTGATTAGCTACGTTTTACTTCTATAGAAGCAGATCTGGGGTACGTAGTTTTTTTTTTTGTTGTTTTTTTTAAGCAAGATGAAACAGTTAAATGACTCAGCAGGGAGGCTGGGGCATCTGTGCTCAATTTGGCTAACATGGAGAAAGATGTGAGATGTGTTGCAGGAAGGTGAGAAAGAGCCAGAGGACATGAAGAAATGGTCTGGAATGCTAATCTTACATCTCTGGTCCAAACTTCTTCTGTATTTGCAGCAAAACATGATGCAAAAACCGAGTCGCAAGATCTTTAACTGTAAACAAGATATACCTGGACTGTAGGAAGATAAATTCACAGTATAAGAACAACATTTGGAGAAAATAATTTTCATTTTCAACAGAATTTTTTTCATATGAGAAGTTTTCAGCAGCAGGAACTGGCAGACTAATCATAATAGAGGTGACTATTGTTGCAGCAATACTCCAGTGAACTCGAACTCAGGAGGAGGCAATGACACAAAGCAAACAGCCATGATGCCCAAGAATGTCCTGTAGTAGTCAGACCAGAGTCCAGAACTAAATCAGATTAAAGACAGATCTGAAGATGGCTGTGCACATATATCTCCAATCCAACCTGATGCAGCTTAAGAAGTGCCTCTAATAAGGATGTTCAAAAGCGTCTTATGGTTTGCTGAGCTTGATGGATCATCTATGGAAGGACTTAAGGCTGTAATTACTGCAAAAGATGGATCAATAAGTTTTAAGCAAAGGTTTTGAATATTTATGTAAACAAAATTCCTTAGTTTTTCATTTTTATTATATTCTTTTAACAATCTTCAAAAAGCTTTTTCCACATACATATAATAGGGTTATGGATGTAATATTTTGAGGAAAGAGATTAAAAATATATAACTTGGAGTAATGCTGTAACAATACTAACAAATACAATGTAAGAAATTAACATTTTATGACCCAGCATGAGATGCTATATTTTAATTTTCTATTACTTTTAGAGACTTGAATAAAATCAAAACAACATGTGATGCAGACGTTTCGAGATTCTTAGGCCCCTGAGCTTTTAAAAGCATTAAATACTGAATTATGCAAATACTTGAGGACAATGACTGTATTACATTCTCTGGTCTCAGGAAATATATATTGGACCATAATTGATGTTAAACTGAAGATGTCACTATTTCTTACAGCACAACAGTACAATGATTATCTTTTGAGATATTATTCTATATGACATCTGTCTTCCATGGAGTCTCTATATTATGAGGAAAACTATGCAGAACACTCAGGTCGGATGAGGTAGACTTAAAAAAAATTGTACTTGATTAGATTATTTTGTTTTAAAGCTTATCCATTTATAAAAAAGAAACCTCCCTGCAAAAAATGATTAATGATTAATTCTCTGAATGATTCTGCAACAGGAACAAGTGATAAATAGTTGAATTTACAAAAAATGAAACTTCACAGGGTTAAATATCTGGTTCTAGTGTCATCAGTTCTACTCGTGGTAGCAAACCTTTTTTGCAGCCTATGCATAAATATTGTAATTTTTTTTGCAAACATATTGATACTGTGTAGGATTCTTGTAAAGCTTAAGGTTTTGTTAATCCATAACCCTTCACTTGTTGTTACTTGAGTGCTTTGCAACAGCGACAAATGTCAAACCATAAATCTGGCTTCTTCTGAGAGAGTTGCTCAATTGTTTTTGGGTGATAGCCAGTGCCTTCAAAGTTTTATTTGAATTCAACTGTAAAGGCCTTTAGGTGTAACAAATGATGTTTATCAGGATGTAATCAAGGCCCATTCATCGTCATCCAGTCATTAGGCCCGATTGCATAAAGAAACAACAAACAAAAACCCAAAATGCCCTCCTGCAGTGCTTTAACAACTAGCCCACAGTTCTCATCTGTTTGTGAATTTTTCCATTGGGGACATTAGTTAATCGTTACTTGTTGATTTTAATACATTTTAAACCAACTGTCTAATAAAGATGCTAAAGCTGCACCTATCATCCAATAATAAGTTGAATATTTGTTCCTAAAATAATGTGGCAAAGGAATATAGCAAAGGATCCAAATACTTTTGGAAAATTTCATAACTATCCACAGGTTAACCTAAAAATGATTTTAAATATGCATCAGAAGCAATGAATATTCTCTAAACTGAAGCTGGCAAACACAGTAGCTGCTTTATGGGATGTTTACTAAGCAGCATTTTTGGAGCTCTAGAGTCCAAATGAACTAGGAAAGAAAGAAAGGGTGATTCATTTGCATTTGCTGTTTCTTGCAACATTGGTTTGATATTTATGGATTTTATGTTCTTTACTGGTTTAGAACATAAACATAGGATTAAAAAAATAACACAAATTACATCACCAATTAAAGATCCTCATGAAACAGGCCTATCAGAGATTCAACTCTCCAAGGAACCTAAGTTTGTTAAGTGTTCACCATCTGACACGAGTAGACTATAACCAAAGAAAAGATGTTCAAATCTGATAGAAATAAATCCAAATGCACAAAGAACAACACAAAATAATGAATTCAGAAGGTAAACACAAAGGAATGAACTATTTGAAATACCTTTTTAATGATAATGAACTCAGAGAAATAGACTTATTTTGGCAAGACCAATTAAACATAACTACAAAAACACAGGAAAACCACAGCAAAAATAAAAAATAAAACCAAAACATTCAAAGATATAACAAAAAAAATCTCTGTAGATGCAGTTTCAAAAGAATGGGTCAATTCTAAGTCAACTGTTAACCACCATGAAACATATAAACACAATGTAAAGAATCATTTATGCAGATGATTCACAGGTATATATATTTTTTTATCTTACTATCCTATTGCTCTTTTAAACCATAACCTTGAAATATATTTAACAAGATTTTAAAGTTTGCTTTTAACCTACAATATTTAAATCAGGTTACATGTCTGCATTTAGTATGCTAACTTTTACTGCAAAACCGATCTACAGCTTGGAAACCCGAGTATTCATATGCAGTAGAAACTGCATGAGAGCTCACATTCAAGAACAAACAGAAAGCACTGCTGCTGCCAGAGGCGTGTCTCAACCAACAAATAAACTCAGCTAAAGTTAGACGCTGATTTCTGCATTCGTTTTCATGTTGTCCAGTGGTCACCGAGATTAGAAAAGTGGATTGCTCTCAGAGTTTCTGCTACTGTCATAGCTTGGTGAAACCCCCCCCCAAATATATAGATTTTTAGATAAAAAGTGACGTTAAAGTTCAAATATCCCCTTAAAGTTGTGCTTTTTTCTTGAACATGCATCACATTTCATTGTAGAAGTGTGTGTGTAAGAGTGTCTCGCGTGACCAAACATATCTTTTACCCCTTGAGTAAAGTGGGGTCAGACCAGTTAGTCTTGTCACAGCAATTTGCAGCACAGGCTGTGTGTTTTGCTGCGCTGTATGCTTTCTTCTTAGCATCCAAAGTGTATATGTGGAACCGAACATACAGTATGAGCACTGCTTTTACGGTATGTGTGAATACTTGCATGTGAATGTTACATACACTTTGAGCATCCTATGTGTGTGTAACACAGTAGGTTGCACTCAGGCTGATGTATGTCCTGCTCACTGAAACAGGCCATCTACAGTTCTGACCCCCTGTCGCTCTGTCATGACCCCAACCATTTGGAGGTCAACGCTGCACTCTGGGCCTATGCGGGTTTACCAGCAACCAAGTTGCTCCTGTGTGGAAGTAAACACAGTGTGGATCAATAAGATATAGGAGACGAGGGAAATATATTTTATTTAATGTTTTGGGCAAGAAATTTCTGAGGAAACTGATAGCCTATGGTTAGTTCTCCCAAATGTTATCAACTGACCGTTTCTCACCAATGGTGTATTTTAGTTCTTTTACCTTTTATAATAAGTAATTGTAATGATAAAATAAGAAATGACAGTCATTGAAATCAGAATGTTCAGATTATCATTAAGACCTTCTGAACTCAATAATAGTGTAGAAATCTTGTGGAAATTTATAGCATTTACTTTATATTTAAAGGTCAGCAGGGATAAGCGATAAAATATTTGATGGAGTTCTTATGACATAAAACTGAATCAACCTGTTAAAGCAAATCCTCTGTCTGTCTGAATTTATCTCTTTAAGGCATTTCGAAATGGCAAATTTAATTCTTTCCTCATAGACTTAGAGAAATTGTAATATTTTATTTATGTAATGTATATTTAATTTAAAGGTAGGACTTTCTAATTTACTATCATTATAATGAAAGATGAGCTTATTTCAAGTACTTGAACTTATTGTTTAGTGACGGTAATTATTGTGGTGAAGGGAAACAAAACCCGATCAGCATGATCATGTTTTGCCTCTTTTTTCTGTTCCTTCAGGGTTCAGGCTTTCATGCATCTCGTAGACAGAAGTACGGAAATGTGTTCAAGACCCACCTTCTCGGCCGTCCATTGATCCGAGTGACGGGCGCCGAGAATGTCCGCAAGGTGCTGATGGGGGAGCACACGCTGGTGACGGTTGACTGGCCCCAGAGCACGTCCACACTGCTGGGTCCCAACTCTCTGGCCAACAGCATCGGAGACATCCATCGCAAGAAGAGGAAGGTCAGAACACACAACCTAGACACGCAACTTCTGCGGACAGAGTGTTCATGACTTGTTCATGTCAATTTAAATGTGTGAAGGTGTGGAAATATCTGGAAACTATGAGGCTGATGCTACTGAAAAGTTTCACCAAGTTCAGATTATGCTTCACATAAAGGCAAAGAGGAGTGCTTTTATGAAAGCAATACTACACTCAAGTGGTTTACTTCTAAATTAGATGGAGGTAAAACTCTAACCAAACCCCCAGAATAACTGCTGATCAGGTCTGTAACACCTTGCCTAGAATAGAAATGCTTTGTGTTTCTAGGAAAAGAAACAGAATGAACAAAGGGCAGATATTAACACACTAACTAACAATCATATAACCACATGGTTCTTACGCAGGCTTGTTTTTTTTTTTTTAACTGTGTCTACATAACTTTGAAAATATTTTTAAGTTTTCAGACCTTGTTCCTTACCTTATTTTCAGATTAAGATTAAAGTTTGAAGAAGAAAAATGTTTCTATTCACATTGACTTATTTTCACATCATATGTTTTATCTACTATGTGTAATATCACACCTTAACATCCACACTCACTGAATAGGAAATGGACCATTCAATGCTACCGGAACAAAACAGAAATGATTCATTAAACCGTGCAAGCCTTTTTTTTATTGATTTAAAAGTTTGTGTAGATTTATTTTGTCCTGATTTGACAAGTATTAATTGAATAAATGTTATTACGAAGCTGTTAAAATTGAGTGAAATAGGCCTTTACCAAACTTTCAACTCAAACCTTTTACAATCTATAAAAAGACTGGAAAAGTATTTTGAAGGTAATATGTTTTACTTACATGTTTAAATGTTATTAAAAATACAGAAAAACTTGAAAAGTAGGACGTTTCAAAAAACATAAATGTGTTAGAATTGCAGTAAGATGCATCAGAAAATGTATGCTGACATTATAAAATAATAACCTCATCTATAATTACTGGTAACTAAAAAGCAGCTCAGAAATTGTTTAACCTTGCTGAAGATAAATGCCTCAAGGACTGCGGTATAGAGATTATAATATTGAAACATTTATTAAAAAGAATCTAATTTGGATCTTTATCAGTCTAAAATCAGAAATATGTCAGAATTGCTCAAACACACAGATGTTACAAAATAGTTAACTAAAACATAGACTACACAAACATTAAAATGCCATACCAAAAGAACGTATGGCACTTGAAAAAGACTGCTTAGATACAGTATTTGTCAGCCATTATTTTTTAATACTGTGCTTTTACACCAAATATCTTCTTCAATAGATGTTCAAACCGGATATTTTAGTTTACAAGGTGCAAAAGCTTAAGGTATTGTGATGATAATGTTTAAAATAAAACATAAGAAAATGTGGATCAATTCCAGTCAGTTTCATTATTGCAAAAGTCACCAATAGTCTCTCAATAGCGTATTTCTGTAATTTTTTGCTGCAAGATTAAAAGAAAAGCTACATTATTAGGGTGGGAGAGTTAAAACACGAATACACGTAAGTGTATGAAATGGAAACTTTCTAAGTAGGAAAGTAAATGGTAAATGCAAAGTATTGATGCTTCAGTATTAGATGCAGAAGCCCACCTCTGATAGAAGCATAGACTTACTCAGAATCCGAGGATTGGTGTAAAACTATCCCTCAGGCTGAGTGTTATCAGCGCTTTTTCCCCGAGTGGAGCATTAGAATGACGCCTCTATCACTCCACCCTCTTCTCTTCCTCAGGAGACTATCTTCGATTATCTGTTTTTCTGTCCCTACTGTCCCTTCCTCTCTGTTGTGTGTATAAGAACCATTACCGGTAATAACCTTCCTCTCCTGCTCACCTGATGCGCAAATACACAACTCAAAAAGCTTGAGAAGTGTTTTCCTGTAAATCAGCTTCATTTTCTCTCATTTTGAGGAGAGGGAGAGGCTTCGGTTTCGCTGCCATGGTGCCTGGGGATGGTGAGGGGTCGGCTGGGTCTAATCTGAGCTCTGATCCCTTCTCCTCTCCCCAGAGACCCCAGGACTAACCTCATGTAATGACCCCTGATTAGGAAGGCTGCCTCCGACATGGCACAAAGAGGGGCTTTCTGTGTGGGGGCCTGACACACATAAACACACAAAGCATGGAACTGCATGCTTGCGCTCACACCTGAACTCTGCCTGGCTCTATAAAACACATAGCAATGGATGTGATATCAGGAAGGTTGATTTCAGAGATAATTTCAAGTCTCATCTTGCTGTGCAAAATGATACGACAACCAGTTTTCCACACCTGCTTCTACTCTCTCTGTAACACCTGGATGACAACAAAAACTGATCTACAGATGAAAGATTGTCTTTTTGAAAATACCTTTTGTGAACAACAACAAAGTTAAACTTTCACTGCATATTTCCAAGCACATGACAAGGGAGCTGAATTTTTTGGTATTATAACGTGACCATGAATCGGAACAACACAACGAATTTAGATGTGTCTTTTGTTCTAAGTTCATTTCATGCAAGCTGCTATTCTAAGATTATTTCTATTTTCTTTGTCTTTTCTTGAAGTTGGTTTTGCAAAGCCAGTCTCAGAACCCACACTATTGCATGCAGTCGGTAGCAGTTAAAGTTGTCTAGTTTTTGGAAATGAATGAGAAATTGTAATGGAAAAGTGAAGCCTGCATTCACTGTCAGCTTATCAAAAGACTGGCTTCTGCCGTCTAAAACAAATTCAACTAAAGATTTCATAGTTTTAGTAAGGACAACAAAAAACATTTTAGTTTACATGCAACACTGTTCCTGAAGGCCATTAAGTAATAATTCTTTCAATCAAAACCCCTAACTAAAAGTGCTCAAAATATCTTGTGAAGGAAAGAAAAAACATAAGCAGAGCTTTAAAAAAAATGCAAAATAGTGTTTTTTTCTCACTTAATAAAATGATAAAATTATGAACTATATATATATATATTGTTTGGGGGTGTAAATTTTGACATATACATATAAACAACTAATCACTTGTCAAAGAAAATGTGTTTAAATTATTTAAGATGTAAGAAATCTGCTGTGAAATAGGCCCTACTTTGATTAGGGATGGGAATTGATAAGATTTTCACAATTCTGATTCTCTTATCGATTCTTTGAAATGATTCGATTCCTAATCGATTCTCTTATCGATTCCAATTCGGGGGGAAAAGAGGAACAAACAGTTTGATGATGAGCATCAAATTTGTTAACTTAACTATCACGCGACCTTACAAACTCAACAAGGTCAAGATGTCCACAGCAAATGTGCAACTGGAGTAACATTTATCTTTTTAAATAAA
>JAUZNJ010059726.1:0-28144 GCA_034780135.1 Jordanella pulchra
ATATATTAATTAAATGTGTTAATTAATAGGTTTTATGGAGGATCCCAGTGAACCTAGTTTTATTGCACCCATTTGATTACTTCAGTAAATATGAGCTGGGTGTAATTAGCAGTAAAATTTTAGCAGATGAAGCTGTCGTCACAGCTGGTATCACCAGGCTCCCCATTGCAGCACCATAGTATTGTGTTTTTCAGGAAAAGGATTGTGCACTGGGGTTTAATTTGAAGAAAAAAAGGAAGCATACATGTGTTGTTTTTTCTCCCCCCCACCTCTCTCTCTCTCTCTTCTCTCTCTCTCTTTCTCTCTCTATCCTAGACCCACTCCTTATCGAGGCTGACAATGGACAAGAGCAGCTTGGCAAAAAGTAATTATGAGGAAAAACTGCATAGCTGCCCACGCAATCATGTGTGTCAGAGGCCACACAACAAAACACGCAGCGTGCTTAAATGAGCCTGACAAGCCCTGAGAATATTAATTTTCTATCTCTTGATTTTATCTCCTACCACATGTATTATTAAGCCTTTCCTCGTCAAAGCCACACTATGTTAAATGATGAAGAGTTGACTGAATTGACAGTCAGCCACAAAGAGATGCCTGTGACGCTAAGGGAGGTTACCAAAGAGGTTAGAAGCACATGGTGTACATTCAAACATGAGCATGGAGTCACACCTACACAATTTAAAGACACGTCTCCTGGGCAGCTAACCCTGCTGATGTTGGTCGGCCAGGTCTGATTGGGGTGCTGACCAAAATGAGATGGTGGACGCCCCCCTATCCTTGTGCTGAATAGCATGGAGACAGTCTGTAATAACTGCCATTTATGGACACTCACATGCACACACAACCGTGCACATAATTGCTGGCACGCAACACAGTCCAAAGAAGTCAGAAGTTGGAATTACAGGTTCTCCCCTCTGATTGCAGACCCCTCAGAGTGTGCAGGCTCTGTCAGCTCTGTGCAGGTACACAAAGACTCATTACATGCTGTACAGACCAAATCAGCACACCTCTGCATTTGGAAAAGTAACCTAGCAGGTGCACCAGGGCTGCAGAGGCTAATAAGTACTTTGGAAAAGCCACTCAACTTGTTTTCATTCCAAAATAGAAGCCAGGAATAAAATCTTTTCTTACAACTTGATAAGGTTGACTTATACACATTCATGATTTTTTTTTTTTTTGTATTCTTCATTAAATCATTGATTACCACAAAGTCCTGATTGTTAAGAGTTATTGTGCAAGCTCTCTCTGCTTGTAAAAGTCCCTGTTCCAGATTGCCTGGTGTATTTTTGCAGAATTTCAGAAAGCAATCAAATCCAGTTTGGAGTGCTATTGAAGAGTGAGTGAAGAAATTTTGTTTCTTGAGAATATTAGCTTGTAGACCTAAAGAGAAACACTCTTAAGAGTTGCTCAAACATGGGGTTTAGAGATCCTTGTCTGCTTGTATTTTGTCAGCTTGGTGGAGGTTTTCTCCAAACAATTGTGCCACCAGAATAGTACCAAGTCTTTTTCTTTACCTTGATCATTTTCACCGCCAGGCATGCATGAACATTGCTCAGACTGTAAATCAATGTTGGTGAAAATGTCCTTAAATTTTGACCTGTTCAAAATCTGGTGAAGTACGGCTAAAGAATAACTCAGAAGAACTTTCAAAAAAATTAGATAGTTTTGACTAGTAGCTTTGATACCTTAACAACCAGCTCTAAAGTCAGCAACTGAAAGCACAATGTGGCAGATCTAATTTTATAGGGATTTGACACTGTAGTTAATACCTGATGTGACAAAGAAAATGTATATAAAAAACAAACCAAAAAAACAAACCAAAATCCCGGCAACCGACAGACATATGTTGCAGCACTGCTATAAGCCTCTACCATCACTGCTATCCATATACAGAAAGTGCCAGTGATCCTTCTTGTGTTGTACTTTTAAGCATCTATTCTGAAACAAATGTGTTGTGACTAATGGAACGTTGTGTTAATGTCAGGAAAATCTATTAGAATTAAAGCAAACTGCAGCTATACGAAGAAGATTGTAACATACTCTGTTAGCGTCATTATGCAGTGAAATAGAGATGCCAGATACTGCTTTTCAACACTTTGAATCTGTCAGCTCTCCCATGTATTAAACATATCATTTTCCTCCTTATGTCCCCACTTTAACCCCCAACCTCCCCCCCCCAAAATATATATCAGCCGTCAATCTGCATGAATTGAGTTTCCATGAGGATACAACATCTTTGGAATCCTGAGCATCCAATCATAGGAGTATCCATACATACGAAACTAATATGGTTTCACCAGAAAACCAAGTGATAAGAGGCTTCAAGGATAACAGTAGATAAGAGGGGAGAGAGGGAGAGAGAGAGAAGCAAGAATTATTTCCTTCATCTGCTATCACACCAGATCTAGGCAAAGGAGAATGCGGTGTATTAGGGTAGCTACGTGAATCTAAAAGAGCATTGTAAAACGGAAATTAATACTAAAGCAGCTGTTTGAAAGGCTTCATTGAGTTGCACTAATATCTCAAGATCTAGTGCACCATCTTAGCAATCATCTCTACTGAAAAGAAATTGGAAAACTAATTTTATTCACAACAACTGTCCAGGGATTTACTGTTTGGACACTGCGACATAAAGGCTACTAAGTCTATGAAACATTAGATGCTCCCAATTTAGATGTTCCTCAGAGATTTAATGTCATACATGATTTCACTGAATTTCATTGAGCAATTTACTCAGTATTTAGACAAGACATGAGTGGCTTTAGTCCAATCCGTCCGTCAGTCCAGTTGTGTTGTTTTTTCTGCTATTAATTTCTGATGAAACGATTCACTATACATGGAATTAAACTGTACAGTACATATAAATATGTTTGGATAAGGTCAAAAACAGAACTAGAGGATTCAAAAAGTCTTCTAAAAATCTACATCTTAAATACTGAAAAATACACATGGAAAACAATTTTATGTGAAGTAACTTTTTCCAATCTTTCTCCAACATATTCCTGCCTGCAGGTTTATTTCATCTTACAATATAGATTCATGGTGCATATCTTAAACAAAATGTGACAAAATTGCCTCAGCACACTGAATAACTACATTGTCTGCTACCATTACAGAAAGTGCTCTTGTTCACACCCCACAGCCCACTTTTATGTGACATATCAGCTGCTATCACTGAGCAATCTTCTATACTGCTTTATCCACAGTACCCTCTGGCTTCTCCACAGCCAGTAAATCCTTGGATTTGTTTTTGCTCTTTCCTACACTTCCCGTCATGTTTTCATTCTAGAGGAAACCTTTGTATAACGTTAAGATGTTTTCTTAAAAGAAGAGTTGATTTTGCTATTGTGAGCCTTGAGGAAATTGAAAAGTTTAATTAGCAAAAGTAACATCAGAGCTAATGACATTTCGACATTTATACCTGCTACAGAAATATCATGAAATCCCCATTTGGCCGAGAAATGAACTTTTCCACCCGATTAGTGCCACTGTATTCATTTATATGGCCATTAAAGTGGCTACACTTTTTTTTCTCCAAATTCCTTCTTAGCAAAGCTGCGCATCGGTATTCATTTCTGGGTAAAACGGTCAAGAGTACTCACTTGTGCAAAGTATTTTCAAGCAGTACAAGCAATTTAACCTTTGGGTACTGAAATCTAGCTGTTTATTCACAGCAGCCCCCTCAAAGATCTAATCCCCCACTCACACAGATTTTCTTCCTTCTTTACAGATTGCTGCATAAAGAGCTCAATCACACACACATACAAGCACAGCTTCCCCTTGTGCCGGGTGAACTTGTCCTGAGGATACCGAGCGTCCGACGGACAGCAACACTGCTGAGCCTAAACAAATGCAGCCAGCCCATTAAATGAGGCGTGATGCAGGAGTCGTGCGTAATTTCTCTTGATGGTGTCTCAACGTGTTTTAAAGTCATTTATATAACGGCGGTGGTGATTCACTGAGGAAGGGAAGCAGAAATGGAGCAGAAAAAGAGCATATTGACTCTGTGGAGGGTCCCGCAAGTTATTTCCCCACACGTACAATAAGGCAGTTAGCAGAAGGTCAGTGACATGATGTAAACTCTCGGGGTCTGCGCTGCGACATGGTGGCACCAACAAAGTAAAAAACACAAGTGTCTCCTCTTTTCAATTACCTTTGGGGAACAAGGCAGTAAAAAATGTAATTGAAAGGCACATCACAGCTTCCAGAGCAGAGGAATAATTATGGATGCCATGGAAAGAAAAAAATCGGAGTATTTACACACTTGGTTGCCTTTTCAGGCAAATGAAAGTGAGAATTATCTCCTTGTGGCAATCTAGCATGCGAAACACCTTAATGTGAGGGTGAGAGGACAAATAAATATATAAATACACAGTGCAGTCTCTAGTGTCTCTCCTCTGTGAAGTGAAAATGAGCAAAGAAATCTAAAAAAGAAATTAAAACAAAAAAAAAAAAAATCCTCCCAAAAAGTCATGAAACAAAGTGGAGAGTAAGTACAATAAACTTTTCTGGGAAAGAGAGCAGAGTCAGCTGTCAGAACACTTAGTGCTTCCTCTCAGTTTCTTCTGGCACATGTTAGGAGAAGCCAGGTGGCTTTGCTCTAACCGCAGGATCATGGAAGTGGAGATTAAGAATTGCTTGGAATACTCCAACAGCCAGGGATGTTCTCCGTGATTAGAGAAGCTTAGGTTGCAGCACTGCCAAAGGAGATACTAAATCATCACTTTTTTTGTGCTATTCACAGAGTGACTGCATTCAAAGCCACTTACGCTACCAACCGGGAGTGTATTTTTAGCAGCGGTTGCCATATTCCTGGATGAAATTATAAGCCATTATTAAAATGTAAGAAGTCTTTTCTCAGTGCTATCTAGAAATCTGAAAGAGATAGGCTGTCAGACGCATATTGCTGAATCAAGATAAAGTGCTGAAGATCTCAGAAGACACATAAATTGACAGGGAGAGATGAGAGATCCACCAGTTTACAAGGTAGAAGGGCTAAGCGGCCTGGCTGAGGAGGTTATTTCTACATGATTGCAGGGGTTTGTAATTGCAACGTCAATCTTTAGGTTTGTGAGAAGACTTTAAAGCAAGTTTTCATTCTTGGAGGAACAAGAGGAGTGTTTCTTACTCAAATAAACCATATCCTCTGTACACAAGTCTCAGCTTTTAGCCGCTACAGTAATTAACAATAGCAGTTAGTAGCAGCTAACATTTACATATAATGTACTCTGTATATATTTATTAAGCTCTTTTAACTTTAACCGCCTGCTCTCTTATTTAACAACCACACAGCAAACTTTTTGTTTACATCTCTGTTCTTGAAATAAAACATGGCTTTTTCTGCCTTGTATGCAATTATTTTCTCTTGAGATAACTTCCTTTGACTGGAGCCCTGGGAACCTCTCTTCTACAAGTGGCAATATAACTGATCTATTCTGTCACACTTTCAGGTTTGGTAAGTCTCACTGGCTCACTGTGCTTAATAAAGTAAAAACTTTTAATATATATTATATGTAATATATATATGTTATTGATTAGTAATCTTTCTAAAATGAATATCTGTTATAATGGTAAATTGTTGTTAAGAACAAAAAAAAAACAAAAAACAATGAGTAAAAGAATTAGTAATATCCAACCACATTTTAAGCAACAAAGTAAGAAAAGCTACTTTTCTAACTTCTGATAGCAGTCAGCTGTACCGCGGTTGTAACTTTGATTTGTTCATTAATATCACCTTGAGTGGAAAATTGGTTCTATTATTTTTTTCCATCTTCCTTGTTCTATAACCCTGGATTATACAAAAAGTTTTGAGCATCTATGCTTATAAAAAAACAAAAGTATCTGCTTTCATGTGTGCACATTTTTCAGAGTTAACTGGCTATGGCTGCAGCCTAAAAAAGCTGCCAACCACACACACATCCACACACACACACTTTGATCACTAATGGAAGTTATCTATTCTGCCACACAACTCGTTTTGGTAAGTTTACCATGCTGAAGTGGACAAAAAGTGGACAGATATTGGATTTTTACTGATAAAAATTATTTGACAAAATGCAAAGAATTATACTTTGAACTGATTGTGTAAATCTTCTCTTCTTGCCCCTAAAACATGTACAAAACTAAGCTTAGGAAGAATTATAAGGCAATAAAAATATAATATCTGACGCATTTTGGGATACCTCATCCGCCTCTCTTACATCATTCCTAATTTCTAACAATAGTCTTGCCCTCCAGCTGGTTGTATATTCTATCCATGATAGCACCAGGTCTCCTTTTAGGTTTTCTGTCATTACTTAATGAGAGAAATCATTGCTAATAGCTGCCATCCTCCAGCTTTCTCCTCCAGAGCCTGAGACGAATAAATCAATGGAGCACTGACAAGCAATATCACCCCAAACATGCATCAGATTACTAACAGCAGAAAGATTATAATACAGAGGCGATAAAACATCGATCTACGGCCATTGATTTACAGACATGTTTGTGCACATACACAAACAGCTAATGAACAAATATTGGTACTGAATATCATCCAAATTTAGCTCATGACTAATTACAACAGAGCCCTAACCTGTGATACAGAGCATGTGAAAATTAGCAAGTGTACAGCAACTGCTATGATAAACAGTGATTTAAAAACTAGATAAAGTGATAGAATCACCAGCTTATCAATTATTCCTTCTCAGATTCAGAGGGTGCTGGAGCATGCAGAGAGATGTCGATGTAACAAAAAAGCACATGTGAAGAAAGCTGCAGGGCTTGAATCTTTGCAAATGAGAGATGGGGGAAAAAAGCAACGTCTCGAGGGAAGTCTAATCACTTTCACTTTGCATTTCTAAAGAATTAGACCAAGTTAAACAGACCAGCACTACCACAAAGACAGCAGAAATTGATGCATAGCCTGAGATGGGATTACGAATGAATTTTTCCTCTAGGTCATAGAATAATTATCTTGCCTTTAGTTTGACGGCTCGTGTTAAAAGTGGAACATTGAGGCAGTCTTAATTCAAGGATGTTTTTTCTTCTAAAATATGAGCATTTTGGGATCTGAATAATGATTAATTCAAAGATTAATCAATAAAATGCTTCCATGAGAGAGTTTAAAAGTTAAATACTAAACATTTTATAAAAATATGAAATTTAGTTTTAGGTCTGCATTTAGGGCATAATGATTTTAAACTATTGAACTAGAATAAATGATGGCTCAAACAAATCTGTTTTTGTAAACCATATAAAAGAAACATTTCTTTTTTGGTCAGTAAGTAGGTCTTCTTCAGTTTCCACCACTCTAGCTTTTTTAGAGCCCTCCCGGGTTTCCTTGAACAAAGCAATAGTAATACATGCCGCTGTTTTGTCTAGGTGAGCCAAGCTAATTTTGACACGCTCATTAAGCCTTCTCTCTTTCTTTCTCCGGATCCATTTTTTCTCCCACTGAACAAAGGAACTGCTCTCCCTTTTGAGCCCTGACCTTCCTCCTTCCCTTGATGCTGAACACTGCACTGCACAATACATCACTGTAGAAGCTGCTTACCTCTCGTGGGGGTGACTGAGGTGAACACTTTTCCCATGTAAAGGTCAAACTCGGGTTGTGGACTGTTCTCTTGTTAAAGGCACACCCTGAATGTCAGATCCGAGGTCTAGTTTTTTGGATGGAGGCAGCTGAATCTTGCAGCTTGGACACACAGCAACACACTTAAACTATGCATTCACTTTTTCAGTTGTTATCTGCAAATTCAAAGTGTTGTTTAATATCAGACCATTTGAAAAAAGTACCTTGAAAAAGCATTTAACATTTTGTTACAACACAAATTCAACAAAATCAATAAAGTTGAAGGGAAATTATGTGGCTTTAAAGTCGTACAAAAAACAAGGTTTAGCCTTCTTGGCATGCAGTCTTTCACATTTTCTCTCATACGCCTACATACTATTCAGTACAGATGTTTGCAAGGAAGTTGCAAGCTGGGTTAAGCTATAAAACAATATCAAAAATACCTACTGATACATGACAACGCAACCTAACAAGGTAAAGGACTGAAAATCCAACTTTATAGAGAACTGAACACAAAGGGCCAAATAAATCCACCACACCTTTAGACACTACATCTTCCCTCTCTTTCAAGATTAAACAATACTCTGTTGGACTTTGTCATAAAATAGTAATAATACAAAATGTAAAAAAGTTAAAGTAGTATAAATACTCTTGTATGCAGCATAAAGTAGGAAATGTAAGAAGGTACGTATATGATTATGACACTGTAGGAGGAGTAATGATATATTTATGCAGCAGAAAGAGAGAGAAATAAGCTGGCAAAGGCCTGAGACCAGGGTCATATTCACAATACTCTCAATATGAAATAATAAAGACCACAAGCATCTTTGTCTTTAATGTACCGAGTGAAGCCAAACCACTAAAAATAAAACTATCTGTGCTATATTTGTAAAATATTGATTTTAAACAAACATCCATTCCCGATCCAATGAATCAGCTTAGTAAGCAGCGACAGAAAAAGAAAGGCTGGAAAGGATTTACTGGCACTCACGACTACTGTGTCTCATGCCAGGATGGCACATATGACATCCCAGTGTGTTCCCTGAGCCCGCCCTCTGATACACACGCAAGGCCTTTCACAAAAATTACCCTGCCGATGGGAGATATTTCTATCGTGGCAGACATTTCAGCAAGAAGGGGGTCCTATTCACCAAAGCAAGGGCACTTGGGATGGAAAACAAATGGCACGTGCCGTGCATGGGGTTCACGTTGCCGCATAGGCACTCCAAGAAGTGGGGCAGAGGAGAAGGTGCCCGGTGAAGTGAACAAGGTTTGAAAATAGCCTGAGATAAAACAGAGACAGAACAGCTGCTAATGCGGTCATCCACAGTGCTGAGCAAAACAGGGTAAAAAAAAGAAGGAAAAATGCAAACGGGGCTGCGCTAAAGCAAGCATGCATAAACAAAGATGCATGGACAGAAACAGGCATGACATATACTCAATTTACCCATAATGCAGTCTGAATCCAAATCTGCAGAGTGCACCACAGTGTTAGTCAATGAGGATGGATTACAATCGATTATGCCACCACAAGAAGTGGTATGTCTTTTTTAAGGCCTGCAGATCAATCTGCTGAGTGAGATTTAGTTAGGACAGAAGTCAACACAGGAGACACTCAGAGAAAAATAAACATTAGGGAAGTTTCAGATCCTAAAACTAAATTCCTTAAAGCCAGTCCAACATTTTGTAACATATTAATTTGACACGTAAGGAATAATAAATAGGAATAAAGCTGATATTAGTTTGTGTAAAGGAAATGTTAAATTTGTTTCCCTGGATAAAAGGCTCCAATAACAAACACAGAAGTGTTTAGATTCTGTAATTGTCTGTATGCTGCAAAACCACATTTTCCATCTTGGGAAAAAAATCTAAACACAGACTAAAAATAACTAGCACTTTTGCCACATTATTTATACCCTTTATACCCTAATTTATACTAGATTCAGGTTTTAAGTATTTTTTATTATATCAAAATTTTCCCCCTGATTGAAATTGCTGTAATATTAAACATTTAAGGGGTACAACAAAAATCCTGACTTGAATCCAATTGTGAATCTGTAGAAAAGGATAAATATGAGAGTAACATCAAGGATGTGTTTTAACCTCAAGAACTAAGAATTCATCATCAATGAGAATTAATCAAAATACAAGTGGAAAAAAAATATAAATATAGTTGCCAGTTATCAAGTACATTAAGAGGTTTCAAGATAAATCATTTGATTGATTGTTGAGAAGGAACATAAACATTTAAATATGCTTTTTGTTAATGTCTAATTGACAGATAAATACTGTTCAAAATTCCTAAAATTAACTTTTACATATTTTTTTCATAGATGTCTGCTTCATTTCTTTATTTTCTCTCAACAATCGGTTTCTTGTTTTGATAATTGATAACTTCAAATTTATCGTAATGTAATATGAACAGTATAGAATTTAATGTAGACGTTAAAGACAAGGTCACATCCAAGCTTCAGGATTTCAATTTCAAATTATCACTCTATCTCAGATTAAAAAGTTCTACGGTATATTTTACTATATGCTAATGACATTCAGCTTTATCTTTTTAAATGACCAAGTGACTACATTCACATACAGGGTGTCAATCATGCAAGTGATGGTGAGACATTTCTGTGGTTTATTTCAGAAAATACAAAAGTCATGGCAGATAACTCTGAAAATACAAGATGGGAGCTAAATAGTCGACTGGACTTAATGGCTCATTCAAATCTACAGAGCTTGCAAAAACTGATGTACAGCACTGCATGTGAGCTTAAATTAAATGTAATAAAGTCCAATATATCAGCAGTCTACCATCTTGTTTCTGAAAAATAGCCGTTCACATTAACTTAACTTGGAGCATTCATGGTCTCTCTTCATGGACACTTGATCTTTTCTAGGTATTTTCCCAATTTCAAAACACGGTAGGTCATCTGGTGCTCCTTAAAAGTTTGGTATTACAGAACTAAGCTCTAACTGTATTTTGAGCCTCACAACACAGACTAAGAGCAAACCACCTGGTTAAGTGAACAGGATGAAGGAAACCTAGGCGAGGCTTTTACTTTCTGGACCTGGATTATCCACCTGTCATGAACATATGGATGTACCAAAACTGTTTTCAGCTTAATCAAAATGAGTCTGGACCAAAGGAAGAGTGTTTAATGGTTTGCAAACAGCTTTAGTTAATACAGCTAGAAACCATGAGTCAGCCTTGCAAGCTGGGTGTAGTGATGGGGACTTTGACATGAATCTTCAAAGACGGTAACAAGATGGACCTACTTTCATCCAAAGAACATCTCAGGTATTAAAGGACTAATGTATCAGCAGGACCTTGAGAAACGAATTCATGCGTTTATCTTTAGTTTAATTGATCACTGCCGTGGTGTCTTTAAGGGTTTGCCTAAGAAGTCTATCAGAGAGCAGCAGTTAATCCAGAATGTTGCTGCCTGCATCATCACTAAAGCAAAGAAAGTGGAGTAAATCACCAGAGTCCTAAAGTCTTTACACTATAAAGCACATAGTGGCCTAGCTTCAAAACCCAGTACAGATCTATAGGTGTATCCACCACCCAGACCTCTCAGGTCTTCTGGCTCATGCCGACAACCACAACCAGAAATAAATATGTTGCTTTTATTGCCTATGTTCCACTAATCTGCAATAAACTCCCAGAAAACTGTAAAAGCAACATAACCCTGAATTCTTTGAAATCCAAATTAAAAACCAAATTATGAGCAGAGGCCAAATTGTCTTCTGGAATGAAATGGTTTTAAAGGTACCACATGCAAACCCCCACAACAAGTGTTTTCAAAGCCAGAAATCACATTTGAAGTTGTTGTGTTTAGCCTATGATTGAAGTACAGCAGGGGTAGTCTGTGATTTTGTATTAAATGAAAAGCTTTCCATGACAACATTATAAGTAGTTTCCACTAAAATAAACCAACACTTTTGCTTATGCGTGTGTTAACTTTAGAGCTTCTGTCTTCACACTGACATGAGTCAGCTTGCATTATCTTCACCAATGCAGTGATGAAGTTGACCCTAGTATTTATAAAAGCCTTACTCTCAAACATCTGAACCCAGAGTGACACTCTTATAGCCACCAACACATACGCATTACCAGTCAATGGAATAAACACATCCACAGTTACAGATTTTCTTATTCCCCACTTGACCTCTTGAGAGAAGATTTGAAACAGAGGCACCATGGACGATTGGCCCTGTGCTGTAATTGGGTCCCCTGTCACCCAGCAAATTCGTGCCAGCAATGGTCACACGGGATCCTAATCTAAATGGCATGAGTGTCCTACTTTGTGTATACGAGAATGGGAACCTTGGAGAGCAAGCGAGGTGTCAAAATTTTGAGAGCACTAGTGTGAGGTTGCCTGAAAATTAAGTGTATACCTGTCACCTGGCTGAATTTGCAAAGCTGCTGCCATGTGAGTGGGGAATGTGACAGACACATTTGCAGCGTGGTTCAATTAGCTTCTACAGGACAAAAATATTACCATTCTGCCACTGATCTAGTGTACTTCTCTCAGTAAAGTTTTGTGAAAGGAATTTACCAAATCAAATCAGAGAAATAAGAGAAATTCTTTTTGAAAAGTTAAATTAAATAAAGTGGAGATGTGGAGCTCCTAAGTAAATGTAAAAGTGCACAAATCAAACTCAGCAGAAATCTATAAGATTTTGACTTAATTTGACATCTTTGAGTTATTTTGGTTACAGAAATACTTGTATCAAGGTATTCATTGTTTAGAAAGAAATAATTGAATTGAGGTAACTTTAAATGTATTTTTCATATCAATTCCACTATTGAGAGGTTAATTCCACATCATCTTCCACAGAGCTGGTTCAGCAGCATTCGTAATTTATTAATTAGCCATTTAAAGCCTGAACTATGAAATAATTGAAAGAAAATTCGGATTTTTTTAATATGAGTTGTCATTGAATTCTATGAAAAATTATGAAAAAACTCATACATTTTGTATAAGTTCAATTTGATCATTATTTGCATCAATTTTGATACATTAGGCATTTCCGTATAATATTTTATACATATTCTGTTACAAAATATTTCTGATTTATTAAGTCAGGTTCTGAAGAGCAAAAATATCCCATTGATGAGAGGTCTCAACAATTCATGTATCAAATATGATACACTTGGCTTTAAAGGGTTAGATAAGCCAGGCTTTCATAAATCAACACAAAATTCTGCAAAATGGGTTCAACGGTGGGGTTTGGCGCGCGTCCCATGTACAGACGCTTTCCACATCAAGGCTGCTGTAGCAGGTCTGAGTCGTGGCCTTGCCCTTTTCCTCCCATTTCCTGTCAGCCTACTTTCAAAAAATAATAAAAAAATAAAGACTACTAGGCCCTAAAACTAAATGTATACTGTAACTAAATATCTAACATACTCTGATACAGAATACTACTCTAATGCTGTGGCATTAACCTGAAAAAAAAAGAAAAATCACATACAGTAATTTCATGATGAACGAAGCTGAGGTTTTGTCTGAACAGTTGAAAAGCTGATAATTGTTTGACCACCTTGGAATATTAAATGTTTGCGTATAGCATTCAGCTTCCATCTGTAATGGGTTAGACCAGGCATCCAAAGTCGGCCCTCGAGGGCCGCTGTCCTCGAGGTGGCAACAAAAACTCTGAATCTAAAAGGACTAGTTTCTTCTTTTAAACAGACAATTAGTAAACGTTCTTATACTTATTTGTTGGTAGTTAAGGAAACTGTATTAAAAATAAATAAAAATTTCCTGTCATTATATAAATTGCATTAATGAAAAATGCCTCCCAAAAAAAGGGTTTAATAAATCACTTTACCACTAGCAGCATGATTACAAAATATGATCATTTTGTTCTGTTTTATTTTTCAACTTGTCTACTTAATTATTTTGGCAACAACATTCAATACACAGTCATGGTCGGATGCAAAGACAGATGAATAATTGTAATGAAAAGGCATCCAAAGTACAAAAAAAAAAAAACACTAGAGTAAACCTTTAGAAATGATGGAGAGCTGCTAACCAAGTCTGCCTTAGAAGATAACACGAATGTCTGGCTCTTTGAAAATAAAGTATGGAACACAATTAAAATGCCACAGTAGAATATGAAATGTCCTTTCCTACAAAAGAAAACAACAAAGCATAAAATATCAGATGGATTTTTTTTTGTTAGAAAATTCCAATCTGATATTGTCAAATTTCTGCCATCCTATATGAGAAAAGTCTTTCCTGACTCCAGTAAGGTTAAATAGAACAGGACTCGGACTCCCTATTTGTAGAAGCGCCATAATATGAAATTAATTAACAGCTCTTCAGCAAATCAGAACTACATATTCATATGTGCAATGGTATAATGAATATAAATGATGACCTTTGGAGATCTGAATTTTTTCTTTGCTGTGTTTCCTCAAGTAAATCAGAAATTACCCACTGGTGGAACTTCAAGTAGAATAAGGTATGAAGGAACTCCCCTCATACTAATAAAACACTACATATTACCAAGTTACAATAACTATTTGTCAGTGATCCTAGATTTTACAAAGTTTATTCAATGAAGAAAAACAAGACTGACAAAATGATTGAAGATATAATTTAAGGATCAAATCCTTTTCTATAAACTTTCAGAAAATTATTCTGAGGAGGAAATTTAGGAAAATCTAACGCATTGAACAACAGCGATTGGATGGCAGCAACAAAGGCTGGTGGGAAAGTCTGTAAGTCATGACAGCGAAACCCAAAAAAAAAAGTTATTTCATGTAGCTGTGAAGTCTGTAGGAGCCATCTGTGAAGGGGAAGGGGAGATGTGGGCTAGTTGTGGCTAAAAGATGAACTACGGAGCTGACACAGTAATTGCAGACATTTAGGAGTGAGCCTGAGAAAACGGAATGGAGGAAAAAAAAGGAGTGGGAAGTAAAGTGGTTGAAAGAGACGGCATGGGTAGGGAGAGCGACAAGCAGAGTGAAAGGTTGATAATTAGCAGGAGGTGAACATTAAGCACTGAGCGTGTGGTCTTTCTCAGCTTTAAACACTGTACTCGGTGACAATCAGGACATGACTCACACTCCACTTGTGATTGCGCGTGTGTGTTTCCGATAGCGGAAGTTATAGATATTCTGGGCGAAGTGAGTGTCTGGAAATTCAGCCAGAAAAGTACAAAGACATGAGACTTTTCTAAGACTTTGGAGTATGTTCAGCATTATTTTCTGATTTTTTTTATTTCTTTGCAAAAGGTAGTTTTAACCAAGATCCCTGGGCCAAAAAAAGCTCTTCAAAAGTTAGGTATAAAACTGCATTAAACTCAATGCAGCACCACGTTGAAGCACAGTCAAAGATTTAATCTATTTATCCGTTTTGTAAAGTTTCATAAATAAATAAGAGATTGAATTAGCATAGCAGAAGGAGAAAAAGATTTACTTACTGACAAAATGTAAAATGTGTAACATGCATCTGATAGGATTAAATTGGCTCTTTCCGTAAATGCTGGGCAGAATTTCAGAGCAAAAAGCATTTTACATCCAACTTAGCTTTGAATAAATCCATGTATTTAACATAACGGTTTCAAAAGTTGATGTACCTTAAAAAAAACTGATAAATCAAATTAATATGTAAATAAACCCTAAGCAAGAGGTAATTTTTTACATAACGGCACAGACACATGATATGTCTTGCAGAATACACAAAACAACGATAATGAAACAGATTTCACAAATACAATCAAACCTAAATCACTTTTATGCAAATATTGAGGCTTCAATTCTCCCTTTTGAATTTCAGAGCATTGGGCAGTTTAGAAGCTGTACGGTGGATGGATGGATAGGCAGTTTTGACTCTAGGAAGCTTTGACATTGTTTGGTGTTTCACTGTCATAAGCTTAGTTGAATCTGCAGATAATACAAACTTTGGGATAAATTTCTTTAAAGGCAAAACACTGATAGAATTGAACAGTAAGAAAAGAATTCTTACAAGCAAAAAATAACAACTTTTTTGTAATTTGAAAAAAGACATTTGGTAAATAAATTCTGTCAGAAGTGAAAAGTGGAGGTCCTAATGTGGATCCCTGAGTAGCTCCTTTAAATATTCGGATTTATCTGATAACAGATACAAAAACAGAGACAAATCAATAAGTCAATAAGATCTGTTCAGCAGTGTCAAACATTTTTGACATATCACATAACATTAATTAAAAAGAAAGTGCCAGACATGAGTATTTCTTAAACACTGCTACATGTCAGCATAAAAAGGCAAAGAGGAAAGTCATTTCTTGGTGGTAGTAAATTTCAGAGATAACTGCTTGTAAAATTCCTCCACCTAATGAAAAACATCACTTTTGTCCGATGGAAAATGAACCTTTTTACCTGCTCCTCGCTGTGCTTCCCAGATACACCAGAGGGTTCTTCAACTGAGAGCCTTTTGTGGTTAAAATGAATGGCTGTAAGCCACCAACTTGGTGCAATTTCATATTTTGTTATTGCTTGAAGGGTTAAACTGCTTCCTCCCACATCCTTCCAAAAAGTAACAAGCCTTACTGTGACAATTGAACTAAATGAATGACAGGAGTGCCCTGATGGGAAACTCATAAAAAAACTGCAGGCAGACATAAGCCAAGAATGAGCTGCTAAGGAACAAGGTGAACTTAAGCCTGTGTAAAAGTTGTGAGTTAAAATTTCGCTATCTGAAGGCATCAGATAATATCTGGTCCTTTTGAGTGTTTCTACGTTTCCGGCTTGTTTAAGACAGACAGCCACCAGTCAGACAAACCGTTATATTGAGTTCTGATATGAGAAGAAAAACAAACAGGCCAATACACCCAGAGCTCCTTGTTTCTGATGAGGCTCCAAGCCTTAAGTGCTGTATGGTAGAAAACTGTATTCTTTCAGTGTGTTTGGAGCAGTTTAGCTCCTTACTGCTGATGACTGCCCATCAGCTTCACTGCAGAGGGCCAAAATAGAAAAAGCAGGGAGTAAATAGGAGTGCAACAAGAACAATGATGCAATGAAATGAGACCAACTCACCTTGCTCTTTAAAGCACACACACATCTAAACTGCTGCTGTAAACACTTGAAGAGTTATTGTATGTACTTGGGAACAAAATTGAGAAACGAATGGGAATGCTGTCCGCCAATGACAAATGGCTTTTATTTGTGTGGCCTTTCCAAACTGTCCCCTGCATTGCAAAATTGTAACGCTGAGAGAAATGGTGAAATGAACCAATGAGAAGCCGTCTATTTTTCAGAGCAGGTTAATATATATGACATTAAGACAGTGTAAGGCTAAATGCTAATTATGATTGTGTATCTGGCTATGTAGGGTGTCTGACAAACTTTCTGCATCTTTGACACACCGCTATGCACAATTTGATAAAAGACTACATATCAACACTCAAATGTCACCATTTTTGACCTAATAATTTATGGAGGGAATTTTGTTTCAAAAAAGATTTGTGTCTGTAATGTTAGGTTTGCTTTTTTTTAGTTGTAAATAACATTTTGCGCTGATTTAAAGTATCTGTGTCTTTAATGCTGGATTAATAATTTTTTTTAAATTTAAAAATAATATTTTGTGCATAACTTCAAGTACTTGTGAATGTGAATATTTTAGCAAAATCTGCCAGACACTTTTCAAGTTATTTTGAAAATAGACAAACAAACAACCGCCGATGACAACATAATATCCTTGGCTGAGGTAGTTATACTGAAATTATGAATACTAAATAAAAACACACACATAAATCTGATATTTACGAAATCAAAAAGGTTCTTAGGCATACAAACCATTAAATTCATGTACACAAATCACATGAAACACATGGACAAAATGACAGTTACACACAAATCAGGTTATGAATACACGTTTTTTGACACACATTTCACGCTTTCAGAGAGCTCCAGGATTTGTGCGTACATGGTGTGTTTAAATCCTGGTGGAAAGCTGGGTCAGCTGAGTTTTGTTTGGAGGCTTGCATTTCTTTCCACTGAACTTATTTCACTCTATATTTGTGCTGAACTGGCAAAGACAATTTTCTATGGAAAACGGGATGCCTCAACATCCCTTAGTTAGAACACATGCAATTACATCTACTGTTTATTATTCTGTGGTTGTTTATTTAAATGCATGTGTTAGCTTTACAATTACACAAGGATTGTCGATGAGAGACCAGTTTTCTGGGCTTTTACTTTGTATATTATGTGTCTGATGCTTCAGGGATTTGAAGACCCAGAGCTAGATTCAGATCTAGAATTACAAACACAAATCTATTATGAAAAAGAAAAAAGATTTCCATAACAATTAGCATTTCATTTTCCCATGTATAACTTGATTTAGTCACCCTGGCATTCAAGATGTTTGAACTAAAAGTAGCTGATTAACTAACTAACAATCATGAACACTCAGAGGCAATGAAATGTAATTCACAGATGGTCAGTTCACGCGTTGATATGTCAAATTTGATAACACACAGTGACACATGGTCATGGCACAACAGAACAACAGCAACACAAATACTTTGAAGATGTTTCAGCACTTAATGTTTAAAAGAAAGAAATGAAAATCCTAATTTCATCCTGGTTACTGGTTTATTAGTTAGACACAATGATTTAAAATTACTGTTAAAAGAGCAAATGATAGGTATGATAATAAAATCTCCTAATTTTTGGATTTCCATTTCAACTGTGGATTTCAGAAGTTAAGATAAAATATCATATTTCTATTAGAAAAACTATTTTGTGACATTTAGTTGACATTTAGTTGAGGTAGTCTAACAGAAGTTAGACTACCTCAGACAGTCAGCAGACTGTGGACACAGACCAGGATCCCAACTGGTTACAGGACAAACTCCTGTATTACAAGTTGCTGTATTGTACATCTGTCTTAATTGTATGAAAAATGGGTTTTGAAGTTCTTTAGGCAGACAGAAACAACACAGATCGGTTGCCTCTAGCAGACTAGCACCTAAAGAAACATCAAATATGTTTTTTCCAGTTCTTTATAAACTGTAGAATGGTCTGGAATGTCCTCTGGTCAGTATTTCAGCCAAGTGTGTCCTTATACCTAGCAGGAAAAATCAAAGTCACAAGGCTTTTTGCCTGGGGCAGTTTGACAAGTTCCCACTTTGTTAGAAGCATCAATACAGCAGATGAAATGAAAAAAAACTTTTTATAAGCATTCACAATAAACCTTACGCACAAACTAACCATATTATAAACCTAAAAAAAGACATTTTTTAAAACACTTGCAAAGGGACTGTCATTAGTCTGTGAGAAGATATATATGCTGTATATGGTATGTATGATACAACTACAAGGACCATAGTATGCTGTTGCCTTCCCTCCATCCACAATAACTTCAGTCTGTCATAGATTGTTGCCATAAATGTTAACTCCTTTTGCAAATTATTAATTTTAAAATTTATAATGCCGAAATTTTCAAACAAAACTTTCATAAAAACACATCAAAAATGTCTATTTGTACTCAAGGATAGGAGTAGAAAAGCTGAGAAGAAATTTGTCTTCCTGATGAAGGAGGATAACCTGCCATTGATACCTACCTGGATACCTTGCATTTAGAAATATGTCAGAAAAGCCACTGCTGAGGTAACAGGAAATAAGGCTATTTGATTTCTTAGTCAAAACTAGGTTAAAATAACTGCACAGGAAAGAACGGTTTATTATGAGCATATTCCTTAAAAATAAAGATATTAAATATAATTTCCAAAATTTCGATAAAAAAGATGTAAAGCTGCTACTGCGGAAACTCGTGAGCAACTGTTTCCCAACAGAAACCCTGAAGTTTAGGTGAGTTGTCGGAGGTATTGATTGGGTGATTTGTATGTGTTGCCAGGGCCCCTGAAATGTGTCTGACAACGTGCTTTGATGGATGTGTCTGTGGCCAGGCTCCGAGCCTGCAAGAAGGGCTGTTGTGGGTGCCGGGAACGCTCCGTCAGCCTCAAGGTTACCCACCTGGCACCAAAACAGATGGATGCCCCTCATCGTAACTGTCTGTAATGTGTGCAGCTCAATCATTCGCTCCCTTCTCACTCTATGTCTCTCTCTTGTTGGCCCATGGAGGCTGCCTGCAGAGTGCTGGAGTAGGGGTGTGTATGCAGAGACAGCGGTCGAAGGCATGGTTTTATTTATCACACAGGGAAGGCTTTGACATATTTTCTTGGCTGAAATGTCTACAGCGTGAGGTGTTAAGTTGTTTTTTTCTCTTAAAGTGATGAAATCATAAAAAAGAATGTGAAAGCTAAATTGATTTGCTTTCATTCAGGGAATGTTAGGCAGATTTATAAATTTGATCAACATAGAAATAAATGTTTTAGTAATTTGGGGTTTTAATGAAGAATTTATGCATAGTAACAATTAAACAAACTGCACTATAATTAAACATGCACGTTAATGTTTGGTTTAATGTTTCTTAACACGCTATATTAAAGCTCTAATATGTTTCAGGCTTGATTTTTGATCATAGATTTTGGCAGAATTAGTATGCTGATTTTAATTGGTTCCTGGAAACTGATTAGGATGTTAAGGATTAACCCAGGAATCATCAAAGTTCAAGATGATTATAAACTGGAGCAAGTATGGGACACAGGTGTTGCCGTCTACAAAATGTTGGTTTTTCTGCACTGTCATAAAAAAGTCCTTAGAAACTTGAGTTATTTGCTTCAAAACGGATATTTTTTTTCTGCTTCCCCCAATTCCAATGTATTGTATAATCCAGATTTAATAACAGCAGAGGGCCACCCTCAATTTATTTAGATTGAATTGAAATCAATACAACAGAATCAAAGGATTAGGTCATTGGCAGGACTAGAATCCTAAGAAATGGTAAACCGAGATAGGTGCTCAGCTTAGCCAAAACTGAAATACCTAATATCAGATTGTTATGGCATGTTGGCAAACCTTTCCTATTTGTGGCCACCGGATAAGCCTGATATACATTACTGTAAACAGCTGCATAATATGCTCATATGAGAGTCTATCCTGCTTTGAACCCATATAATATGCACCAGCATCCGCATATGGTTTCACTACTTCTTGCTGATACAGCAGTAGAAAAACAATGAAGGTCATGTTAGGGAGGTACAGATATAAAAGAAGCATACAGGTCGCAGTTATAGGTTTTGATGGTTTACAAGAAGCCTACCCCATGAGGTGTAATCTGTTCAAGCTTGTGAGAACGGGAGGGAGAAGTCTGCAAAGGGAAAGTGATACCATGTGGAGTTATCATTCTAAGCAGCAACTTTCACATCAAATTTAGATCAGTTTTATTTAATGTTTGTCGTGCAAGAAGTGGAATGATTTAGAAATATTGAACTAAATATAAATGCTACTAAAACATATTGCTACATCTCCTCCATGTTCTTACCCTTTTTTATATGCCCTTTATTCTCTTTGCTCCATATGTCCAATTAGACTAAGGCTAAAAGCACCGCAGTGATAAATTGTCTGATAGAAGCAGTCATTGAGACAATTGTGCGTTTTGCAATAAAACGTATATGCTGAACATGTGCTTTGGTGAAACTACTCATTACATTGTAGGAATTATTGCATCAAAAACAGCAGAAATGTTTCAAACTCCGCTATCAGTATAAAATGTGCCCTAAGGATAATCGTTCACCAAAGAGCACTTGTGGTCCACCTTTGATCTTACTTTGGTATTTTATTTATGAAAATGTTCAACTTATAAGTGCTCTCTTGACAAAACGTTAAATCAGATTTAACAGAAAACTGTAACTAAGTTCTTTTAGAACCTCATAGAAACTTGTAATTGCTTCTACTGCCTAAATAAACCCTAAATTGTTGTTTGTTTGTTTTTTTTTAACTGATCTGAAAAGGTAACACATCTGTGTCCAGCTGAAACAGAGCCAGGGTAATAGAGGGCCGGGTGCTCTGCAGCCAAACTAACCTCACCTCAACACCTGCTGAGCCAGTTCCAGCCAGATCCAGCTACTCAATCCCTGTTACGGAGACAGCCGGGTAAATTATTCACAGCTTCAATGAAAATTTCTTCAATATTCATAAGGTCTCCTCTCCATATTCACACAGGGAGTGTGTACGTGTTTGGATGGGTGTGCATTTCTAGTTTGTTTATCCTTAAAAACCTTCACTCCACCCTGACGTCATGCCAGACTGACTATTGGAGTTGTGCCGCCGCCTGTTTTTATCCTTCTGGTTTAAAGCTCTGAAGCAGCCACATTGGGAATGTTGATGGAATTATCTGGTATTGTCTGCTCTAAATAAAACATGGCCTGACCACTTCTCTTTCTTCTTTGTTTTCCATGTTTTTTGCTGCACCATGCAACGAGTATGAGGCAGACACCGTGAATATCTTCCCTAACAGCGAAAGGAGCAATACTGCTGCTGTGTTGTCGTTTATGTAAGCAGTTAGTCAGATATGGTTACAGCCCTCTGAGCACGCCTTGAAAAATAAATCACGGCCGTTGGGTTAAGCAGGAGCAGAGGGTTGCTGCTGGAATCGTGCTGACAGAGAAATTCATTCACTTCCAAAAATCTATCTGTGCAATTACCGATGTCAGCATCAAACCAGAGAGCAGGGTTCTGTCTCCCGCCGGCCCACCTCCCTCTTCCCTCCCGCTTTGTCGTTCTGTTTACCACGCGCATGACTCAGTGACCTTTGCAGAAATAATTCGATTACGTAAGCCGAATAATTGTTCTAGATTTGGAGTGTCCAAGTGGCCCAAAGCTTTGATGTCCTTGCAGTTAACATAAATCTCGGTGGCATTAACGAAACCTGTCAGGGGAGTAAGAGAAGTAATCATAAAGATAAGGACAGAAAAATAGGAGAAAATGAGGATGACACTGAGCCAGAACCAAATGGGATAGAAATGCTGTGTACGCCCCCTCCCCATTTTATTGCAGCACAGAGTCGCAGTGTGCTCAAGACGCTGTGAGCGGCGCCCAAAATGGCCCTGTTTGCTGCAGAGATCTCCTCCAATATTCTTTGTGTCTTGGAGAGTGCAGTCCAACTTGCGGGATGCAGAGGTGCACAAGAACAAATCAAGGCTGAATAGACGATCTGCACCTGCTGGGGTGCTTTTTACATCCCCTACTCCCACAGACCTGTTAGCTACAAAAGCTCAGTTCCAACAATGGGCAAAAACGAAACTTCAAGCAGCGTCTCTGGCAGATGAGTTTACTTTTCCTTATTCAAGTTCCTTCATTTGGACAATGACTGAGTCAGAGAGGGAGACAATTACTAATATTTGCTGCCAGCTATCAGAGAGAGAAAGGCCGAGAGATACCGAGGCAGGAGCTCCATTTCCACATTGTTAATTAGAAACTCTCCCTCAGCCCTGCACTTGCAGCATTAAATAAGTCACACAGCTGCAATGAGCACACACCTTTTTTTGAATCTAGCTACTTCAACCAGGCGGTAAAACTGTTGGCAGTAAGACAGACATTGGAATTTGCATCATGCAAGATATTGCTCTTTTTTAATGATCATCAAGTACAATTGTTGAAAAGGCAATGCATTTATAGAGGTGGTGGGGATGGGGTTATAAAATAGAGAGAGCCACAAGAGACAATGACAGTACAGGAAAAGAACTGCGAAGCTGATTTCATGCTTGGGGAATTGCATCTCATTTTTGCTCAGCATGGAGACACAGTGTGTGGTCTTGCTTGTGCCTTTACTGCCACCTGGTGGTGAAAAGAAGCTTTGCAAGCAGAGACCAGAGTCTGCATTAGGTGAATGGTAGAATCCAGCATCATCCAGCTCAGGTACATGTAGGATTTCTGTTAAATGTGAACCACTTCTATAGTCTTTAACCTTTCCTCTAGTAAGGTTTGCTTTTTTTCTATGTCAACATCTAAGAATCTGTTCAATATACCACTGCTTTATGCTTTGGCAGCCCAATCCGTTTTGGAAACACCCATTTCTCCAAAGAGAGAAGGATAATTTGAGATGTATTGCTGCAATGTCATGAAAAATGGGGAATAACTCAACGTTACAACTCCTTTATTACAAGCAATATGTCTGTCTTGGCAGATCTAAAATCAATAAAACCACTCTATGTTACTGCTAATGAAGTCTTTATTAATTTACCATGGTGTGAATTAATAAAGGCTCCTCATCACCAATTAAACCCAAAATAATCCCTGCTCTAAACACCATGTAAGAGTTAGACTCCATTCCTTGCCCTGTGTTGAAATCTGCTAAAAAGCAGCATCGGCTGGTAAAGGGAGGGTAAAGAGGCAATAAATAAAGATAAAAAAAAGATACAAAGTCGAACACAGCAGCCGGCACTGAAATCAGAAAGGTTGGATGATTAGCGGACGCTGGCGCTCGCAGATAGCAGCTCTGCTAACAGCCTCTACCACCTCATTAGTCGGGCCCAGCAGCACTATGCCCCCTCCATTAAATGCTAAATGAAAGACCGCCAAGCATGATTACCGAGGGGGTGTCCCCTGTCGTCATGGGGATAAGCGATCCCAGCTCTCACACACACACACGGGATACCACACTTTTAAGTTCTCCTATGATGGACGTTTAATAGGTGGCAGAATTGGGCAGTTTGCACATCATCAGCCACATATATTCACTGCCAAGCATGAAGCCTAAAGGCTTGATACTTTAAGAAATTGAATTACAAGACACCTATTTTCTTAATATAAAAAACACACAGCAAATGAGCCCAGTAAGCATACAGTACATGAACTAGTCTCTAAGCAGGTTCTTTACATAAAAATGTGCATCTCTTATTGTTGAAGTGTTCCAAGCCCCACAAGGAACATTGAGGGGAAAAAAAAGTCAAATTCACATTGGTTGGATCTTCCAGATTATTAAGTTTAAGTTGCATTTTTCAATGCCAGAGAACATTTGTAGGATCCAGTATTACTACCTTGCAACTAGCTGGAAAAATTTAGGAAAACATCAACAAGATACACTGAAAGTTGTGTATGTTTTTTTTATTTATTTACTGAATACTTTTTGAATTTTTAATTATTTCAGGAATGCAGAATTCACCCCTAAATGCCCCCCAAACCTTCCAGTGGTGGAGATAACGTTTTCAGTAGTTACTGGTGGACATTCTTTGAATGATATACAGCGAGTAATCTGAAGAATATTTTTGTGAAGTTTCACAAATATAATGTAGAATGCAGCAAAACTCTTGCAAGAGTTACTTGCAAAAGTTTTAGAGGATCTCACAAAACTAGCTCAGATTCTGGAAAATGTTTGCTGATTTTACCAAAGTAATAGCAGAAATATGAAACATTTGGAAGATTTTTTTTCCCTCCTCAGTGTACCTTGAATTTCAGGTAGAAGACAACCATAAATGCTGTTTTTTCTGTGATATACATGCTTACCTGGATTTGTATGTTTGAAAGTAATGCAATCTATTCGCATATAAAAATAGTTTCATAGTACAGTACACTCACAAATGCCCCTAATTTGATTTCCTCAGAATGCTTGCAGAATAAAAGTAGACCAAACTTTTCTGCTAAAGTGTTAGTTGCCTTGACAAATGAATTCTCTCAAAAACGAAAAAAACAAAAGAAAAAGGACTGTTGCTTTAAATAGATGCAGCAAAATGCTGAAGAAGCAAGCCTTCGAAAAGTCGAGCAGTACTCACGGTCATTGCAGTGGGTGCCTGTGTATGATGTCATGGAGCAGTCGCAGGTGAAATTCTCCCACTGCTGAATGCAGACACCCATGTTTGCACAAGAGTCATCCTGGCAGGTGGTGCTCGGGCCTGGAGAGATGAAAAAAGGAAAAAAAAAATAGAGATAACACAGGTATAAAGTCAGGCAATGTTTAAGTCAGCTGACCTTAAAGAAAGAAGGACCCATGCAGAAGATGTGCACTCTAGAAGGACAGGTTTACACTACATGGTCCTAGGAGACAGCAGGAGGAGCAGACGGTGCCACCACAAGGAGCCCGACCTGAGTACAGGGCTGTTATGGACTGTCTCAGGAATCCCACCTCATGCTGAGCAAAGCAGCAGTCTAGTTGGAACATCAATATAAAGACGCCAGGTTTTTACCATCTCCACAGCATGCTCTTTAAGCCGGAGAAGCTGATGCTTATACTGTGATTCAATTATAGTGAAAACTGACTGAAAGCAAGCAAAACTAGAAAAGCACTCAGAGAGTGCAGAGCAGCTCATTTGTCTGTGTTTTCGAAATAACTTGAAAAGAGTTGGGTGGATTTTCCTCCAATTTTCACAGAAGGGGCATATCCTCATAAGGGGCGGATTCTCACCAAAATGTAATCATTTGTCAATAGTTATAATATGCTCCTTCAGTGAAATTTTTAACATAATCTGCCCGACACTTTTCAAGTTATTTTGAAAACAAACAGACAAACAAATGCCGATGAAAACGTAACCTCCTTGGCGGAGGTAATAATCAACGATGAAGAGCTGTTGCTGCTAAAGAGAGCAGGATCCTGGGTTGGCTGATGTGATGACACAGTCCATATCCTTAAGTTTCATTCTTTTTATTAGCTATCCAGCTAATAGGCTTGCATGCAACGTTTTATACATTCTGACATGATTCAAGAAAGTTTTATTGGAGTAAAACTTCGAAAACGCTGCATTCCCTCTGAGAACAAGCAAGACGAGACTCTAACAGTTAAAAAAAGAACAACTGCAGTTAACAATAGGCATATAGAAATGTTATAAACATGGCACCGGTTGCATTTCTAAACGTCTGTGTGAGAATACAAGATGAACAATAGATCCACCAGACAGACAGAAGTCATGAGGAGGAAAAACAAAATAGAAATATAAAGCACTCAAGAACACATGGCACATATCTCTAAGTATGCACCAGAGCCAGACGAGAATCAGGTATTCAAAGTCAAACTGGATGTGTGTTTGCTATTCCTCACACCACACATAGCTCTCGCTTTTGAATACTTCCAGGGTGAGGGAATGCAGATAAGAACAAGTGCACTGCATAGATAATGAGATCAACAATCTGGCATTAAGAGTCAGCACAGACAACGGGGAAGAATCTTGACAGTAATCCCTCTAATAATCAGATACAGTAGGAAACAAACCAAAGTAAAAGAAAAAAAAAGCTAAAGGTAAAAAAGGAAACCAAAAAAATAGACAAATGAAAGTAAACTTTGTTAAAGAGCATTTGTTATGTGCAAGACGACGTGTAGAGAAGAAAAGGACATTTTAAGTGAAAAAGAAACAGAGCAAGTTCGCCAGCTGAAAGTGCATTTACTGTGTAATGTACTGTAATGGTTGTCAACCAGGCACCCTGAGTGCTGTGCACATATATGTTGTGTTTATATCAAGGCAAATGGAATGTGTGCATTCCAGTGTTGGAGCAGGAGACTCGCTGTCTGGGGAAAAAAAGGAAAAGACTCCTGGCAGCAGATATGATGGGTTTTTAAATCGGAGGCTTGATGCTGAAACAGCACAGTGACAGTTTAGATGTCAAGGAACAGCATCCTTATGCTGACTGTGACGCTTTACAGTGTATCACTGCATACCTTCAGTTGCTTCATAATGCTTGCAGCTGATTCTGTTTTTGCAGTAGTTTCAGGCTGTAATGAACCCACATTACTATGATGACCTGTTTGTTTCCACTCCTTGATTACAGAATTGATGCTGAAATTGTTGTATTGTCTAAATAGAACTGCACCTTTTGCTTGACCAGGCAAGAAAGGAAACCATGTATAGCCCAGACATTAGCTGCCAAATTAATATAACTTTTTTAACCCTGCCAAACATATTCACATCCCTTAAGCTTTTTCACACATTTGTCATCTAAAAATGAAAAACAAAAACTTAAAAACACAAATCCAACATTAATATTCTTACCCTGCATCTTTAGTTTGGTCTACAGTAGAATACGCCCTCTTCCAGCTTTGTAAATGAGACATATTTTGTTCATTTGTCCTTCAAATTCAGTCATACTAAGACATTAGTTTTTAGATGCCACATATTCTCAACTGCATTCAGGTTTGGGCTTTAAGTAGAACCTGTTACCATATGAATCTGCTTTGATTTGAAAGCGGCTTGCTTTAATTTGCATAGAAGATTAATCCTGCATGAAGAGGAATCTCTGGCTCATTGTAAAGTCTCTATCAGTTTTTATTACAAAGTTGCTTCGTATCCCATCCATGCTCTCAGTTTAAAAAAAACATATCTTCAAATGGGATGCTGCTGCATTGAATTTATGTGACAGCATTATCCACCATGCTTCAAAGAAAGTTAGATTTGAGGATCTATGACTAACATTTGTCCTGTCAACAGATTTTCCAACCTGAGATCGTGCAGCTTTTCTATAGTTAGCACTACCATTTCCTTTTCAGTGTAAGGCTTTCACTTGTGCCGTAAAATTAGATAGAACAATGTGCTTTGACCCCCTACTTTAAACTCTCCATTATTATACCTATAATGACTGCTGGGTTTCTTCATCTTGATGATGTAGTTTGATTATTTTTTTCAATTAAGTGATTAAGTGACTTCTAAACACAATTGTTTTCACTGAATTTATTTTGTTATCAAAACAGAGTAAAATTTTCTTTTTCTTTCTTTCTTTCTTTCTTTCTTTCTTTCTTTCTTTCTTTCTTTCTTTCTTTCTTTCTTTCTTTCTTT
>JAUZNJ010059737.1:0-16481 GCA_034780135.1 Jordanella pulchra
CCTGCTCCTCTTCCCCCTTCCTACCTGATTCACAGCCGCTCCGACGCTATGCGTATGACCGCGTCTCTCTCTGCAAGGCGAGCACCACCGGAGAGCGCCGCTCGCCCCTGCTGACCGCCGGCTGCGAGCACTACCCCGACACCGGCAGACGAGGCACTCAGGCCGGGTAACGGGAGCAGGCGGGGGGTGGGGGGGGGGCACCGCCACTGAGTGCCGTCCGGAGGTAAAAGCTGCTCCCGTTTTCTATGTATTTGTTATTTCATATTTTTCTTATGATTTTGAGGGTCTGTGTTTGTGCGGAGGAGGTGGCCGCACACAGGTTGCTTATGAGCGCTTTCGCTCTCATGACAGCAGAGCCAGCTGAAGCGAATAAAACCAAGGAGTTGAATAAGTGCTGGTTGTGAGCTCTTTGACGAAATGCATGATGATGAAGCGCTCGACAGCCTGTTGTTTCATTCGCTTGTTTATTGTTGTTTATAAATATGTCAAAGACGCGTCGAAATCAAAAGCATATCCATTCTCACGCTTTTTGCCCTTATTATTATTATTTTTATGTGTTTTCATTTTTTGGCTTAAACTGTGCTTTAAGGTCTCGGTGGTCAAGTCCGGTGGCACCGGGAGCGGCGGTGTGGTGAGATGCAGACAGGTCCTTTTGAAGAACGCGGCCACATTGTAATCAAGGAAACCTGCACGCGAACATCCACTCACGCACACACCCTCGCAAAAAAAAGCTGATATTCAGCATTTATCATTTTGAATCTTAGTTAACAGATGTCTGAATTTCAGTCGTCTGATCGCGTGCATATTGCTCGCGCGTTTACGCTTCTGAAGCACGCAGGGTCTCCCCTGATCATCGGCCTTCCTGTGCAGCGCTCAGGATTTATGCATTTATCGCTTAAAAAAGATTGTTAACCTCTTTATAGTCATTAGCTGTGGGAGTTTTATCACTGTCAGCTTGCAGAAATGACGAAGCTATGCTTTAAACAGCCTGCAGTGAGGCGCTTTCTAAAAATACTCATTGGTTTTCTCACAAAGTTATGCAGAATTAAGAGGAACTGAGAACAAGAAGTGGATTTGTCTAATAGAACGCCAAAGTACGCTTAAAACTGCAAGGGCTGGTTGTTGTGTATGTGTTCCCAACTTTGAGAACCTAGAACACTACTGCTTTTAGGACAATTAAAAACTGCTTTCATTCTCCTAATCAATAATTTATCCTTCCATCTTTTCCAGAGTCGGACCTGGATAGAGAGACCAGTTTTAAGGACCACCCTGAGCCTTCTGTCCCCATCTTTACCGTCACTAAACTCCCTCATCCCTTCTTCCTCTCCCTCCACCTTTATCTAGAACTTTTCACAGCCGTTCTTTTCAACCTTTCATACCTCTTCTCCTTCTGCAAACTGGCCATGGCTTCCAAACTAAATCCCAACGTCCTGTATGTGTCCGGGCCTGGAGACTCCCTGGGATCCCCCCAAGCCGATTCTGAAAGGACTCACATTGTGAGTATTTGTTGGTGTTTTTTTGTGTTAGATTAGTGTAAAGAAAATACTTGTTTAAACATCTTTTCAGTCTGTAGAATTTCCCTTTATACCATTTAAACTGTTTAAAGCTACTTTAAAGAGATTCCAGAGAAAGTAGAGACTACAGCAACCTTTCATTCTTGAACTAGAACTTCAGGATTTGATCTTATATTTTAAATAGCGGGCTTAAATAGTTAAAAGTTGCATTTTATTCCCATAATTGCTACATCCAAACTAGTAAATCTCAATAGTTTTTGTTTATAAATGCACCAACAGACAGCAGGTATTGCTCATATTGACTGAGTAAAAAAAAAAAAAAATAACTAAACATCAGAAAGACTAGGAATACACACACTGATGCAGAAGTCGGCATCATATTGAAATTTCTTCAGTTTTTTTTTTTTTGTTCGTTTGTTTTTTTTGCATTCAAAACTGCTAAAAGAATTTGCATTTCACACCTACAAAAAACGAAAACTACTATCTACTGGTCTGTGGGTCTATAAGAGAATATGGTAGCTCCCCCTCCCCTACCTGTTGCTCTGCACCTCTACAATAAATTGAATATGGTGTATTAAACAGTCTGTGTAAAGAGATATTTTTAGATAAATGGTCTTCCATATTTGAGAAACGGAATAAATCGGTCAAGATATGTGAATTTCACAGGCCCCCATGTGAGCAACAAACGTATTCCAGCATTAAAAGGTACAATAAATAGTATTTGATCTGGCTTCATTTAATATTCAAAGCTAAATTTAAAAGCATCATCCCTTTGTATGTTTTTTTTTTTTTTACTGCAAGTTCAAAGGTTGAAGTCTTCCATTGTTGTTAATCTGTTTCTCAACTCCAGTGAAATATGACTCATCTTTTTTTCTTTTTTTTTTTTTTTTTTTTAATACATGTCTAAATATAAGCTGCTGTTGCCTCTCAGCTCTCAGAAAGTGATGGAATGCAAATAACTGCCAGAAAACAATTTTAGATCAGGGCAAAAAGGTAAGAAAAGTTCATTAAACGCAGACAACGGTTCCAAAAATCATCCACTAAAGACAAGTTTTACAGGATATTGTGATGTCACGAACCTTTTTAATAAAAGAGGAACCAATAGGGACAAAAAAAGCTTTATATTAGTGATTTGCATCTTAATTTAATTTAGTTTCAAAAGGCGACACTTCATAGCATTAGCTAGGTTTTTGTTAACAGGTGTCAGCTATTTAGAAATAACCTATAAGTGAATATTTTGTTAAAAAGAAAACAAGCGTGAAAATATTTGCCACTTAGTTTTGATCTAGAAACCATTTTTAATAAGAAAAAGGAATTTGGTTTGACTTAAATAATACAATCGCTACATTTAGTTAAATCACCATTTTTACACTAATAAATGTTTAGTTTCTTTATACCTTTCACAAGGACTAACATAAGCAGACTCTTTTATTGCAAAGAGGCAGCTGATGTTTTATTTGTTGTGTGCAGTTAGTTAGCTGCTGCTTCCATTGTTTAAAAGAAAGACCCAAAATTTCCTGCTCAGAAACATATTCAGTGAAAGATACTGTAACTACCAATCCCAGACAACGCTGCTTTAAAACTACGGTTCATATGCCACAAACAGCATGTTTAGCAGATGACTGCAGGTTGGTTGCCTTAGCAGAAACCCAAACTATTGAATCATTTAATGTTATACTTAGGGTGCTCTATAAAGACTAGTTTTCATTCTGATTTAAGAGTTGTACTTTAGATTGAGTGGAAATAATTGGAGTTTTTCTTTAAATAAAAAAAGCAAAGAAAAAAATGTTTGGGAACACGTCTGTGTGCTACAGCTAAATGAAAGGGCGCAAACTCCGTGTCTGCTCTACAGACTGTGGTCGACCACAGTTTCTCATAAGTTTGCCGTTAGTAATAATTACCTCTTTGAATATATATCACTAGGCTGCTAAAATAGGCTCCACACTACAGTGTAGGATCTATTTTCAGAGCCCAACAGTCATTGAACATTTGACTGAATGAAACCCTTTCCCATGACACACACAAGGTAGATATTAGGATTTTAAGGATTTCTTTTACCGGTGCAAAAATGATTCTTAGGCTTATTTTACATATAATTTATTTTCCATTTACTTACCCCTATGCTGCAATTTAAATCGATACACATCAGCTATTATACCACTGTTTGACGGCTTTTTTACAGATCTGATATCTATATGCATATCACAAATAAATGCACTATTTCTACCTTGCAGCAAAGAGAAAAAATGATTAAAACTTAAGCAAGTTTTTCTGATATTTTGACAATGGTTCGTGTTGGGAGATTTTAAGCACTGATCATCTTGTATCAGATAACCTCCTTTGAGCCGTCTTTTTATATATACATCCAGATTAGTTATTCTCATAAACTAAAGTCAAAGGCTAATGATTTTTTTCTGCTCCCCAATCAGGTTTTATTATACATCTTCAATAATATGAAAGGAATCATTGTGGTTTTAGAACTCAAAAAAAAAAGGAAAGTGTTGCTATGTAACACATTGATAACAGCAATTGTCACAGACCTAGATGACATTGATGTTAACAACGTAACTTCAAAGTAATATGTAAGGAAGCCACTTAAGATGTTTTATGACTTTTTGAAAGTAGGTTCTTTAATAATTCCAAAAACGAGGCTCGGGTAACTCTGTTATCTGGGCCAGTCATGAGTCAATAAAGGGTCATTTTTGGAACATTAAATCCTTTCAAAACCTGCCTGAATTTCGGCACTCTAGGTTTCAATAGTGCATGTTTAATAGGATCAAAGGTGTGGAATGACTGTGTGCTTGAAGGGAGGGGTTTACTGTTGCAAAGTCATCGCTAACTTGATATTTTACTTTTTTTTTCTTTACATATCTAATAACTAACCAATTTTTCTAAAATAGAATTTCAGTGATCCACAGATGTGTAAATGTCCTGTAAATTCCATAGATCATTCTGTTAGGGCTACTTCTTTGACTTAGTTGGGATTGGGCTGGGCGATATGACTTTTAAATCTTATCACAATATTGGGTGGATATTGGTATGATAGTGATAAAAGTGCCAATTAAAGAAAAAAAAAACTTCTTCACAGTGTTTCTGAAGCAAACTATTTCTGCGACTGCTTACCACACAAACAATACTGTGGAAGAATATGCACATTTAAATAGGTCTCCTTCTGGACACCAGTTATATTAAACAGTAGGATATTTATCCCTTAACACGTTGTAGTAACCACATTTAATCAAATTCTTAATGTTTCTATTTCAATGCTCCAATGGAAAAAAAAAACAAAAAACAGTTCACCCACTTTTTGTATTTTTAACCAACATTGACTGTAATTTCTCATTTAGACAATAAAATAAAATTTGTATCATGAGTAGGAACTTCTCATGATAACAGTAGACAATACAATAAATTCCCACTGTTACAGAATAAAACCTTAGTTATAATGACAATATTTGTTCATATTCTCTGATATGCTAACAGTTAAGATGTAGTTTGTTCGTCCTCTTTTTCACAGTTTTGCTCAATGTAACTTGTGGTCAGCCTTCCTCAAAAATGGGTCAGCACCGAATCATGCAGTTTTTCAGCATAGCTCTGTTTATAAACCAGGCTGTTAGCCTAAGCTAACTGGAAGATCCCCCTTTTAAATAAGCACACTGACAGATACAAGTATGACTACACAGGGATACCGTATTGGTGTAGCCCTAATGGCAAGTATTCAGCATACTGATGTTAAATAATCTTCATCGGCACAGACAGAGCATTTGCATAGCATCGCACAAAGCGGCAGTCATTGGGTTGTAGTTAATATAATTCTGCCACAGATGTACACGTTTGGTATAAATGACCAACGGGAGCTGCATAGCTTATGATTTTGCGAATTTTTTTCTATGTTAGACATCATCAAATATACATATACACTATATACTGAATAAGGTTAAGGTAGAAAGCTTTCTCAGTTGGGTCATTTATAGTTTGGCCAGGTTCTACCCTCATTCTTTGTGATTAAAATGGAAAAGTTTTGTTGCGTTTCTACGGTTTAACTTCAACATATCGACATATGTGTTCTATGGAAAAGTTATGATTTGAAAATGGTTTCTGGGCCGAAAGGTTTTGAAAAAAATCCTGGTGTCTGTTGCCGTGTACACGAAGAACATAAATGTTTCTGTGCAGATTAGCTGTGGGACATGTCCAGTATGACTTATTGGTGCTATCTTTTAATCAGGGACAGTTTATATGCTTGCACAAGCTGAGGTATGAAGAACATACTGCCCTCTAGTGGTGTGGCAGGGAAATTATACTTTTTTTGATTTGGTTAGTTGTGCCCTGTGTAGTGTAATGTTCACACATTACGCCTGACACAAAGACTTTATAATAAAGCGATAATACCCATCCTTGTGACAACCGGTGGAAAAAAAAGAAGACACAGACACATTAAGCATCAGGTCATTTACGACTCTTTTCGTTTCAGGCTGGAGAAGCCGGAGAAGAGTCTTCAGACAGCGACGGAGAACAGGAGGAGACTTCACACAAGTTGATCCGCAAAGTATCAACCTCCGGACAGATAAGGGCCAAGGTAGGAGAACACAAAGTTACAATGTGTGGGCTCTTTGTTGTTGCTGGTAGTTAAGGATTTATTTATTTTACAAGCTTCTCAGATTTGTCCAGTTTTTTGGACTTTTTTGAATGTGTTTGGAGCATTTCAGAGCAATATATATATATATATATGCATATATATATAAAATATTAAGTTAATAAAAGCTCAGTTAGGTTGAAATAGTACTGTAAACAGTAATAATGTTCTAAGGTTGCTTTGTACCAAAAAAATAATGTTTCTTTCACACTGTGAGTGTTTTTCATGAATTTCTTATGGAATCACTTGTGTTATTTTCTTAACATCTTATGGCGAGGGACAGTCTCTTGTTTCTATGTAGACCTTGGTCTTTGCCATCAAAATATGCACATTTTTTTCAATGTAACCAGTGTAATAAGGTCTCGTCCTTTCCTCCAATAGTACTTAACTTTGGAATTAAGAATTTTTGGATTGCCCTATAAAACCTTAAACCCATAATCTTTAAAGTTACGCACAGAAACCCGTTCTTATTGTGACAGAAAATTCTCCACTAAGCCAAAGAAAATCATCAAGAATTTAGATTTGAATTCTTGTCATGGTAGCTTTCATGGAAGCTCTTATTAAGCACTTAGTTATTTAGCAGCATGTGAAAAATTCAAACTTCTCTGACGCTCAGATGCGTTCAGATGATTATTTGATGGACATCTTCATTTGCTGCTGCTGGTTTTTAAACGGTTTGAACAAAAACATTTGTTATCTGCCTCTATGTGCCTGTCAGATACCTTATCTTTTACCATCAATTAAATGAGACCTGTGACGTTATCTGCAGCAGTTTTAGGCTCTGTTGAGGTCGACCGAGGGCCTGGTTGTGTCACTTTCCACTCCCACCACCACTGGGATGACTTGTATTTGAATTTGTCATGCAAGATACGATCACTTCATAGCAGTTTTCTTTCTTTTTTGGCCTTCTTGTTGGTGCTGAGTGGCCTCTGGACTCTGGTATCGATTGCTTGATTCTTGCTGGCATATAAAGAAACACCGGCACTCAACAGAAAAATACTTGAGGCTCATGTTACGCTGGTGGAATGGAAATAAAGCTTCTCAATATGGACGGTTGAAGCCTGAACATGTTCAGGTGTACGACTGAATAACAGAAAATAATTTATGCTGAGCTTTTCATTCAGTAGGTGTCTGTTACGTTTTTACTTGCTATTTTCTAGAAGTTTAGTTCTATGAATATACAACACCGAATGATCTTAGAACTATTCTTTATTTTTGCATTTATATTTTTATGTTCATATTTTTATCCAGCTAAAATTTGGAAGTAAACGAATGGCTTAGTAAAGATCAGTAAGTTTAGATAATAAAAAGAAAGAAATTTTAGAATTATGATATTTAAAAAAAAAAAAGAGAGAAAACTAATTATCTAAAAAAAACTTTAAACTTTCTTAAATTCGGAACTGAAATTGTAGAAAAAAAAAATAGGTTTCAAGAAACGTTTTAGATACAAAAATGTAACAGATTCAGAAAAAAGGTATAAATAAATAACAAATTAAGAAATGTATCCTCCATGTTAGAAGATGAGCTACAGCTCTTCATTTTAGGCAGGCCGTATGAAGCGCTGGCAAAAACAAAGAAAAGTGTTTGTGCTAAAATCGTTATCCATCATCTGCACCGACCATAAGCTGTAAAACATTGGCCAATCAATGGGAGACGAGAAATTCCCGCAAACTCTGCTGCCATGGAGATGGCATCCCATAATGCTCGATTTGTTCACAGGAGATAATGGCAGTTGATTCAAGTCTGGTATTGATCACATAATTTGATCATATGAACACTACTGTGGATTGGTGTTACTGATAGGAGAAGCAGGAGTTTCTCTTTTTAGACATCAGGAAAGCAGTAGTTGATGATTTAGTGACAATATAGGGAAGGATAGTGTTCATGTAAATGTGAATAGACTTAGAAATAAATCTAATCCCCAGCATCAAACTGGAACTGATCCTTTTTTTTTAAATGTGCTCAATGTAAAAGATTTATTTATTTGTTAAAATCACCAAAAAGTGACTCCCTCAAAAGCTCGTTTTTTGAGTTAAAGATATGTAAACAAAAAAAAACCAAACCTTAAGATATAAGAAGCATTGATGCGTTTCTTTTTTTAACTTTAAGAAATAAGGTCAAAGTGTTACATAACTCCTCGGATGCTAGTAGTAACAGTTAGAGATGTTAGACCAGAGGTCTGCAACCTGCATCTCTCGAGCCGCTTCTGGCTCTTTGGATCTTCTACAATGGCTCCTAATAGTAGTTAAAAACGATATAAAGAACTAACTTATGTACTATAATAACAAATATCAGTCTTAGAAACTTTAGTGGTTTTTAGAAATAATATTTGAATTGAATTTTAACAACAGAAACACAAAAAAACCAAGAAATGTGTTTTTAGAGTCAGTTTTCTTTTAATTAGCTTGAATATTATGCATTTCATGATTGTTTTAAAAGCTAAAAATACAAATAAAGTGTTGGTTGTTTAAGATGGCAATATATTTCCTATGCAGATAAATAACCAAAATATTAGGTTTTTATTAAAACGTGATGTAATATTTTGTGGTTTTAAATGCCTTTTACTTAGGGCAAAAATGTTCCTTTGCCTATGAAAGGTTGCAGACCCCAGTGTTAGACTCAGTGTGTGTGTCATTAGTCATGTGACGTAGATTAAGCTTGTCAACAACTTCAGGATTACATTAGAGTGACAATAGCCTGAGCGGATTAGTACTTTTGTGTCCTTTTGTAAGAGTATGTTTAGAGCCTGTATGCACTTTTGAGTTATAAATAAAAGTAAAGGTTGCCTTTTTTTACAGTTTATTGCTGAGCAGCATTTCTGCCTCCTTCATAGATTTAATTATGCGTGACTCATTTTGTCCCCTGCCTCTTACCGTCCTCGTTACAGACAAAGTCTGTTAGCGTGCTTGTTAAAGAGCTGCTACTCTTTATTAGCTGTGACATGGCATTACGGCACCATTAGATTAATTTAGCCTGCCGTTCATAAGTTCCTGAATAATCGTGCAGATGGTGTGTCATCTCCGTCTCCTTTTGTTGGTGTAATTAAATATGTTTGACTTTGATTTGGTATCGTCAAAGAAGCAAATTTCACATTTATTTCTGTCGTTTCTTGATAAAACCTGACCAGACGTGTTTACTGAAGCTCTTCGTGATGTTAAAAAGCTGAGATTCCACCAACTGCTGGGTAATCAAATTGATTAGGTCTTCAGAGGTTTGTTAATTGGCTTCTATGTGAAACTTATACCTCAGACTCTACTGACTGGAAAGGATCTGAAGGCAGATGGAGATTGATTTCCCCATAATTCATCCCTAGCTAGAACAACCTGATTATCTTAAGTTACCAATAAAATGACATGAATATATGTAAGATAAAAAGAAAGTATATTAGTTTGTGATATAAACCTGGTTATACACTCATAGCTACCAAACCAAACTAGCCGTTTGAAGTTAAACACAGGAACTTCGAGGAATACATCTAAATTTGTCTGCATTAAAGATGCTAATATTACATGAACCACACGCTTCTCCATTTCAGGGTGTTGATGCGTTTCTACCAGCCTCGCCCTAACATTTCCTGTCTCTATCTTGCTGTTCTTGTGATCTCTTACCCTTGTTTTGTGCAAAACACGTCGAGCTAAAACAGAAACAGTATTTTAATTTCTTCAAAAAACTTTTTTTTTTCCAGTGTGACTTTACAGAAAATGTAAAGAATATTTTGAATCATTCATTTTCTGTCTCTGATGCTCCAGAGATTGTAAGAGAATGTCTTCCCCACTGTTCAGCATGTCAGCGGCAGCGTCATGCTGTGGGGATACTTCAGCAGGGAAACGGAAGGGAGGGGAAGGGGTCAGAGTTGATGATTTATTGGACCATTTTGGAGGTAATCCCGTTGGATGCAGCAGAAGACTTATTCATGCCTTTTCTTTGTAAAAAACTGTCCGATTTTCCGTTCACCTTATTACTTAAAATTCGGTGCTAAACTATTACTTAAAATTCTGCTAAATTCTATTTAGTTGTGTTTTTAATGTAAAAAATATATGAAGAATAAAAGTATCGCTTATCAAGACACTTGATAAACATCCTAAAGCACTTTCTGTGCATGTTATAGAGGCGTATCTCTTCCCTTTTAATATTCTTCTCAATGTTTCAATGTGGCTCCCTTCAATTAAATAAATTCTGTTTAGTTCTATTTATTTTAGGTAGCATTGTTTAGCAGACGATTCCAGAGCAGCTATGCAGTTCTTACTGCTCACAAAACACCGAAAGCAACAGCTTCTATTTTTAGCTGATCTAAAGCTTTATCTAATTACCTTCCTGACTAAAGAGTGATAACAGAGAGAGCGAAGAAAAATGAAACCTACTCCAGATATAACTCACTTATAATTCAGAAAGGTATTTGCATTCATATTTCCATAAATTCAAAGGATATACTACTTTTAGATACGTAATATTCTATTGCAGAGTAAAATACATTTGTTAGCATAAAAGTTGCATCTTTAGCTCATAAATTGCTGGGGTTTTTTTTAGTTCTTTTTTTTATTTAAGGCTGCTTTAAATGTTCGTCCCATGGTTAATTCTTTGCATTGTTCAAAAATCATGTTCATCAGTCGAAAAATCACTACAGCCACTTCAGTTTGTTTAGTTTGCAACCTTATCTGAGCTGGAAATCTTAGCTTCTGTTCATGCACACAAATATTTACGGAGCTATGTGGATTACCTCGATAAGCTGTTTGTTAAACATTCTTTTACTACTGTTAGATAAGAAAGTTGTTGAGAAAAATAGTGTGGCGCTCAATTATATAAAGACTCGACGTTACTTTCTACTCGGAATCGCTAATGTTCAATGTTTTAGTGTTCGATTTTATCCTTTTGCTATTTAGTAGCAATTTCTAACTAGTTGGTTTTTTAAAGAATCTACTAAAGGAGATTCTATGACCAGCATTCAAAATACTAAACACCAGCTGATGCTGCAACGTTAAAGCAGTTTCATTGTTTTAAAAAAAGAAAAATCAAACAAAATGAGTAGAGCATTAATGGCATGGTCTTCAGATTTTTTTTTTGTTATAGTGGTTAGCATTACTAAAATAGTGCTGCTGACATTTCACTCTCAGAATATTTAGTTTGCTTTAAGATATCCAAAATGTCGGCAATATCTAAATCAATTGTGTTAGAAAAAAGTCAAAAGGTCAAATTAATAAAACTTTGCAGCTTTGATGTAAGCCAATCAGCCATCCTGTTATCCATCGACATCTCCGTCCACCAGTCTGACTGACTGAATAAAACGCTGAAATCTCTTAGAACATATCGTCCCTCTCAAATTGCATCTTCCAAGTTCTGTCCTCTCATTTCAGGTTTTGAAGATTTTGCTGATATTAATTAATTCCTGTCAAGTTAACAGTCAAGGCCGATCAAGCCGAGACATGACACAGCAGATCCAATATGAATGTCTAAGATCTTAAGACAGTCATTGCCAACAACCTTTAGGGCAAATGCAAAAACCTGATCTCTAGTAACACTCTGAAAATACTCTATTGTAACTCTAACTAGCTTTGGTCTTTTTTTTAACCTCACCAATATTGCTTTTTGTTTGTTTTATGTAACTGTAAACAAATGGCTAAATATGTGGTCAGCTTATGCTTTACTTACTGGTATTTTGCATTCAACATCAATAGTAAGGAAAAATTAGTCTTCAGGAAAAAATTTATATGGGGTTATTTAGGGGTTTTCTCTATCTACATCTCAAATATCATTTGTAAATTAATACTGGTGTGACTGGGCCTGAAGGAACTATGGGTGGAGCTTTTCATTGGGTGTTAGTCTGTCGCTACCAACACTGCGACACACTGGTAACCAATCGAGGGGGGGAGGGGGCGTTACGCAATGTTTAATTTTAGTTGTGAAACTCTGTTTTTTGGTTTTTTTTTCTCTCATGGGCATCTTATAAAAGCATTGTGGCTCTGGTTACTCAGCACTGTCAGGTTAGATTTGTTCTTAAAAATAGGGGGAAATGAGGTCTCTCTCATGTGGCTAATAGATCAAATATGATTATGTTTTAAAGTGGACAGGCTACAAAAAGACAAGAAGACAGAAATAGTAGGTGGAGTCAGGAACACAACTGGTCAGTTTCTCCTTTTATTCATTTCGGCTTTGCCTCTGTCTTTTTCAGGCATCAAACTGAGCCATTTCACCCCAAATATGCCTCCATTTACAGTCTCACAGCCCATATATGTGTGTATATACGTATATATATAAATATATATATGTATATGTATATATATATATATACATATATATATATATATGAAATGTAAAAAAGGAATTCTCGAATTTTCTGCTTCGGAAAAGGGAAGTAGAAAAAGGCAAACTGGCAAGTTGTGGGTGTTTTATGATGGCTTGAATTGGTGAAGCAGAAAACTGACCTTAAGCCAAATTAGAACAGCTGAGAAAGAAAGCAGAAGAAATGAGAACATTTTTAATAAGATTATACATACAATAAAGAAACAAACTTCTGTTTTTCATGGCGTCCTTGTTGGAAGTCATTTTTATGGACAAATGTCAGTTGCGTCACAGTTTGCAGCAGAAATTGTGCACGTTGTTTGGGTAGCTGTGCGCTTTCAGGCAGCTCATTCATGAGTGACCTCTGTGGCTTTGTCGCTGCTTTCTGTGTCTCCTCTTCTCTTTTCTGTCCCTTTCTACCTCCAGGCCCAATTACATAAGGTTTCGCACTCCTCTTTTTCTCTCATCTCTTCCTCTTGTTTGACCAGCTCCAGTTGAATTGAGGGTACATCTGTGATTTCTGCTCATGTGGAACCACAGTGGTTGATTTAAGGAGTTCGATCATTTATGCTGTTAGGGACATACTCAGTTACTTCATTATGCTGTTTCCTCCTGTGAATCCATCAGTGCAACTCTTCACTCCTGTAACTAAGTATGAAAATAAACTGTATTTTGGTTTCCTGCTGTGTATTCTCAGAGATAACAGCTGTAGGCACATGGCAAACTTTTCTCAGTTTCTCTACCTTCTTTTATCCCCCCTTTTTTTTAAAATAGCAATTGGCCTTCAGATTGTGTAACCAATCATATTTCTGGCGTTTTGAGTTGTCACCAACACGTAACACCCCCACACCCCTTTCCTATTCCTGTGGATTCCTCTTTTCATGTCTGCATCTCACTCCCATTGCTGATAACTGTGTGGGTGTTCGCTGCAATGGAGATGAGGATGAGTTATGGGTGGATGTGTGCGTGTGTGTGTGTGTGTGTGTGTGTGGGGAGCATTGCTGACAAACAGCTTAAGGAGAGATGCTCAAGTGTGTGGGATGGCCACTGTTTGTGTGCGTGTGCCTTCATTTATGCCCTCAGCTTGATGTGATGCAGCTGCAGCTGCATGTGGGTCAGTACCAGTGAGCGGGAGACATGGAAAAAGACTAGGGGAGGGGGAGTAAGACGGACAAAGGGGAGAAAATTAGTAAGCGGAAGATGTAGAGCGGTGACGGTATATGGGACGGCAGCACAGAGACAGATTTGGAGTCCGTTATATAAGAAATATTTGCAACAAACACAGGTTTCTAATGCCTATATTTACCATTCTAACAGGTTGGCAGGAATGTTGAAGAGGCGTTTGGATTACTTCCGATGGGACAGAAATTGCACCGAACACATTGCGTCCTTAAGGCTCAGCAAATATGGTCATTGCTGTCTCTGCCTCTACTCTTCAGAAAGCAGTTTTCAGTCTTTCGTTCTTGTTTCGTACATCTCCTATTAGGCGGGTTTGTTTTTGAATTTGACTCGGATTCTTATTTGCAGTTAGATGATCTAAAAGATGTCCTACAACCTGCTCTGGCTTCTGCCTGACACCTTAAAGCAAACTCCTGGTGTATTTATACAATTCCTGATCCTTAGTAGGATCTCAATTAGTTCCCACAGTAGGGATGCTAGCCCCCTAGAGGGTTGCACTATTGAGCAATTTAAACAGCTCAATAGTCATGCTCCCTCTGTGTAAGCAGGGTTGAGAAACCAAAAGTTGCACTAAGAGATAATGGGTTTCTCGATGGCTGTCATCAGCTTCCTTTTTTTACAAGGCTTTCTTCTTTGGGGGTAGCGTAGACTCCTACAAAAGAGTAATAGATCTTTACATTAAGAGCAATATACAACATTGTTGCTTTAAATAAGACAAGATAAAAACACTCCTAAGAACATTAGGGTTTTACAACATTAAAAACATTACTGGGTTTACAAGTTTTGAGTTTGTTATTCCACAAAATACTTATCCAGTATCCATCCAATCAGCTTCACCTGCTTCTGCCCAATGTTCTACAAGTTTCTTCGGCAGGAACTCTGCCTATTAACCCTTTAAAACCAGAGCTGTCGCTGGCCACAGAAAGTGACACATTTAACTCTAATGGATTATGAAAGCTTAGAATCACAGCTTTGCATTGATATGTGGCACTTTAAAGTAGTCCCAATGGTCACGCCGCTATGTTGAGTTTTGTAACAGGGAGAGAAAAGCGGATTGGCTGGGAGTGAGACACCGAAAGAAAATGATACACGTTCTTTGACCGACTGTAACTCAACCGTTTGTGCTATTGACATAATTCCAACAGATTGTAAATGCTTAGAATTGCAGCTTTGCACTGATATATGGAACATTACGTTACTCTGAACTGTTGCCACGCTGTGCAGAGTTTTTGTAGCAGGCAAAAATAGCAGATTGGGAGTAAACCAGCGGATGATCAGGATGTGTTTTAGCGGTGTTTCAGCAGTAATTTAGCAGTGTCCTGTACAGTTTGCATCAGGTTTGGAGAGAAAAATAGTGAAAAAGGGTAGAGAGCAAGATAAGGAAAGAAGCAGTCTTGGATGTGTGAGGAGTGTGGAGCTGGACTCTGCGTTCAGTTGGACAGAAGCTGCTTCAAACACCATGGTGGATAAAAACGTCTGGTTATTACTGGACTTTATCAAGCTTTAGGAATTAAATGAGATGATTCAGGCAAACAAAACTGCTTGTGAATATAGATTGTAGTTTAAATACATTTTCTGTCATTTCAAATTTTTGGACCTGTTCATATTTGGAGTTTATAAAGGAAAAACCTGCTGAAAATTCAAATCTGTTTTTTATTTTTTGGTTGTTATTACACACAATTTAGGTATTTATAACCTAGAAAAATTTCTGTTTCTTTGGAGATGTTAAAAGTTATACTTGTCCTAAAAAAGTGGTAAAATACTTCACACGTAACAAGTTTTTGACAGATTTATTGATAAATAAAGAGAAAAACTACCAGGCGGACTGTTACTATTACAGGTGTTAAAGGGTTCATTCTCGCCACTCGCAGTCATTCTCTGGTAGATTGTCTTCTTGCCCTCACAGTGAACCACCTGACTTTCTGTGTTCCTCTGCTTTCCCTGCTGCAACTGGATTCTCTTCAGCATCTAACCTGATGGGGTCGGCATTCCCGTGACCGCAGATGTTTGCTTTGTCATGTATCTGCACTCCCTCAAAATCCGAATGAATATGCATAAAATAAAGAAAGAAAAACAACAGAAAGGCTGCATGCTTTAAAGTGAGAAACTGTGAGCCTCCCCTCAGGCAGGTCAGTCCTGGATTTCCTCTGAGATGTGCCGACACATGCTAGCTGGCAGGTGGTTGTATTTGACTGTTAAACCTTTGACTGATTGCTTTTGTTATTTTACTTTATTTTTGTTGCTGTGATCTCAAGGGAATGTGTCAAAATGCAGTGATTGAAATTTGAGTTTTTCTTTTATGTGCTTTGTTTGGAAATGTAAAATAAATGGACACAAGAGGGGTCAATCTGCGGATTACCAGGACTGGATCTACCCGCTCAGTGTTCCTTTAAAGAACGATTCGATTTAGTTAACCTTTTAAAAAACAGGTGTTTGTGATCGACGGGCCTCTGAATCAGTTTCTACTGGTTTGACCTTTGGTTTCCTGTAGATTTAGCACGATCGAGTTCTTGATGTCTTTACCTTGAAAGGAAACAGGAAGTCCTAAAATGTTTTCTGATTTGAGGTTAAATGAATAACAAATACTTTTAACACTGGAGACGTTTAGATAGAAATTTCCGTTTAACAGCACAATCAGTTTTTAACATTAAAAATTAGGAGATTTAGGCGGTTCTGCACATGGAAAATGGCTTTTATTGTTTTATCAGATTAAAGGATTTTATTGTGTAGACAGAAAAAAGGGAAATAAGTTTTTCTATTGCTAAGAATATAAAAGCGAGCCAAAGGAATCCACTCATCTATAGGTGAGTCGAGATTATGTGATACTTTCTGGTGCTGAAGTTGGATCTTAGTGGTGAGTAATCACAGTTCGAAAGTTT
>JAUZNJ010059748.1:0-56110 GCA_034780135.1 Jordanella pulchra
AAAATTCCCTGCTCAAATGTTCTTGTCTCTTGCACTGATTTTTCCTTTTAACATTGTGAAGCTCTACTTAGAACCTTTTTAAGGTTCAATGGTGCAAAATGCTAATTCTTGCATTTTTTGGACTGGTCTTAAGATTTTGATCAGGACTGTATATAGTCAAATTTATATTTAGGATTAGTTATGAAGTTTACCAACTTTAGTGTTAGGATAGACTATCAGGGCAGATATTCAATGAGAGAACCCTTCTCGTCAATTATTGATGCGTCAATATGTGAGGCTGAAGAAACTGGCCCAAGCACCAAAATATGACGAGTCCGGAGTAAGAATGCGTTGGTTTTTGGACTATGGGAGAAAGCACCTAGAGAGTATCCAGAGAGAACCCAGTCATGCACAGAGAGAACATGCAAACTCCACGTACAAGATCCTGGACCGGGAATCAAACCCAGAGCCTTCTTGCTTCTCAAAGAACAGGTCAGAACCGGCCTTATCTGAGACAAATGAAATGTGGGATGAATACGCAGCCTGGATGGTAGTTGGAGGTGGCCTGCGGTAGGGCTAATGACTGATGCGATTTCATAAGGGGCAATGAAGCGTGGAGACGGTTTCTTGGACATGGATTTTAGCGGGATATCTTTAGTTGATGGCCAGACCTTTTGACCAGGAGAATAAGAGGGAGCTGGAGACCATTTCTTGTCTGTATACTTCTGGTTGTGTCTAGCAGTGCGTTGAAGAGCCTTGACAGTGTTCGCCTAGATGCACTTGCAGCGATGGATGTGGTGTTGAACAGACGCGACTGAGATGTCCTTCTCATCAGAGGAGAAGCGGGGAAGTTGGAAGCCTAGTGTGATCACAAAGGGGGATAACTTTGCAGAAAGAATCCACTGTACGAGATGAGAGCAAGTGGATGAAGAAACATAGATATGATTGGGTGGACCCGTACAGTATGTATGACAGATTCCTGTGATTGGTTCAGACCAGAATGGGGAGCTTTGTGTCCTCCAATCAATGACGCCATTATTCAAGCGCTTATTTTAATGACCAGCAGTTCCGTGTCCCACGTCATAGTTTCTCTCTATGGGAGAGAACTTACAGCAGAAAAAGGCAGATTAGTGCAGTTTGCCATCGACAACATGCCGTTGAGATAAAACTGCCTTCACACTGGAATCTGAGGCATTGACTCCCAAAATAAATTGATTCTCTGAATCAGGATTTGAGAGTTTCGAACGCTATATTGGCTTCCGTGGTCCAGGTGAATGTTCTCTTGGAAGAGATTAGTGCAGTTAGAGGAGCAGCCACTTGAATGTAGTCCCTGATGAAACGGTGGTAGAAGTTGGCAAACCCCAGGAACCGTTGCGGTTTTTGGAGTGGGCCAGTCCAGAACTGCTTTGATCTTTTCTGAATCAGACCAAACCTGTCCACCCTCAAGGATGTATCCTTCACAAACAATCTCTTTTGTTGGAGGTGTTGCAGGACCAGGCGAATATGCTCTGAAAAGGTCTTTGAGTAATTTAGGATATCATCGAGTAGTCAGTTAGTCATTACTTGTTGATGATTTAAACACAAAAAGTCATTTTATGATATATTTAAAGGGGGAGGTGCACTTACACTGTATTATACATATAAATATGCTTTCATAGAGTGGGGTAGTGACTTTAAAGGGTTAGTCTGGGTAATGGGCTCGCTAAGCTATCCAGGCGGTAAAAGCAGTGGGAGTCCCAAGAGAGAATGGTGAAACCCGGCCAAGAGTATGGGGATTTTGGCATTTACGATTAATATGGGTATCACAGTTTTTTTCTGTTTTTGTTTTTTTTTTTTTTACAGAAAATCCTTCATTCGCTCATCTCCACTGTTTATAGCTTCTAGTTGATATAAATATATTTTTATGATTATAAAGTTAAAATATTAGTTCTTTGTTCAGGTAGACAAACTTTAGTGGATAAACTAAACTAAAAATTGTTAGCACTGTAGACAAGCACTGTAGATACCTGATATTTACCTAGTTAATATTAAAATTAAAAAAAGGTAACACTTACAGTAAGGTAATAAACATTTGATTAAGTACTAGAGAGCCTATGGAACTTATTAGGAACTAATGGGTAGTTAACCAATACTTGGTGGGGAACACTCAGTCCAGCTTTAATATGGGATGGCATAGTTACCCTGGAAACACACAGTAACTAAACAAAAACTAAAGGACGTGTGTGCAGGAGGCGCATGACCCATGTACTTAGGCCTTAGTCCTCGACCCGGGTTCGAGTCCTTTCTCTCATGTCTCTCCCTCTCTCTCATACCCCTGTTCCTGTCAGCCTACTGTCTGAAAAAAACAAGCCACTAGTGCCGTAAAAACTCAAAACTTCCCCCCAAAAAACTAAAAGATAGTTTCAGTTTACTTAAGGGTACATAAACACATTAGTTAATGGTCAGCTAGTGATTAAGTAATGAATAGTTCCACAGTAAGTATTATTTTTCATTTCATTTTTGGGCATACAAAAATATTAGTTAATATTAGTTAATAGTCTTGCTCTATAGTAATGGCCAAAAACAGGTCAGTCACCTCTGTAGAATCACATCTGTCGCCTCATGGCATTCCTAAAACACGTGTTTGGTATGAATGTACCTTAATGGGAGAGGACACAGACAAATTACCCAGGGTTTCTATTACCAGGGTAATTCAAGTCCTGGAGCTTAAAATTGCAGAGATTTCAGTTGGAAAATGGTCTATAATTTCCTGGGATTTTCAATCAGGGTCCTTTAGTGGAAAAGGGGCAATGATCTTTAGGTTGTGCAGGGGCATCAACCCACTGGCTCTGTACAGACTGTTCATCGCTGGAGCTCCCATTCTGGAAAATCCTGCTAGGAAATGAGACACATATCTTGACAAAAACAATCAGTATAAAACTAGCTTGAGTAAAAAGAAACAAACAAACCCATTTTTATTAAAAAAGTAATGTGAAAAATGATTTATGCTCATCGGATGAAATGCTGGAAACATCTTGATATGCACCACAGCTCTCAAACCCTTCTTATAATATCTGAGCAGCTGTTGCTGTGTTTCCACTGGTATTTTAATTAGCTATATGTTATGACGAGGACATGGACTGGAGATCTTTTTTCCATCACCCTAATCTTTGCTCTTTTCAGATATTTTCTATGAAGTTTAAGCCAGGACTGCAATCAGAAAGTTTGATAAAATTAAAAGATTACCAAACTAATATTTTAGGGTTATGTATAACAATAGCCCTAACTTTAATAGTGGCTGAAAAAAAAGCTGTCGAAACCAGTTATACTAAATCTGTAAAAAAGGCATAAATTAAATTGTCAAAACTATTCACCAACTGATCCAAATGATTAGAAGATGGTTTTCAAATCACTTCTGTGGTCAAGGGGGAATAAAATCAAGCATGTCTAGTTTAAAAGCAAAAAAAGCCTCAATTAATACATAAAACAAACATTTATTAACAGATCAACAAAATATATAATAATGAGTACTATATGGAGGGAGCAGCAATGCATGAGATTCTCATGTTATCAAGACAAAGCTTTTAAACGGACTAATGAAACAAGCAAACAAAAAGCCATTATGCTCTCATAAATAGTTCAGAATTTGGTTAAATGAATTTATTATTTAATAACTTATTTTAACACAGTAATGAATGTGTCCTGACAGCATTAGCCATATGCTTTAAGGTTATGATTAATGTTAATTTTGGAAACTTTGTATGAGCTAAGCTAACCTTAGCTTCACTGTTTATACTTAGGAAAGTTAGGCTTCGATGGACCCTTGTCTTAGGTGAACACAGATATTTTGTATCAAACAGTAGTTTGCATCTACTGTTAGGTATTTTTCTTTTTATATCCAACATTTTCCGGTTCTCCAGAAGGTTTCCGTGTCTTAGAACCGGTGCAATCTGTTAAATATAAGTTTCCAACTCAGCAGACAGCGTGCTCAAACATTATTTTTGGTGTTTGCCTTCATTAATATGCAAATCATATTCGAAAGACCAAATTGCACAAAGTCATGGCTGGAGTATATAAAATGTAAGCATTTACCATATGCAAAGCATTTTTCTAAATCTGAATCTCAGTCGCAGTCTTTCTGTAATTTTTAGAACTTGTGAAAGTCAGGTGCAAACTGATGGGTGAAAATATTTGCCGTCATTGTTACCACAAAAAAGCATTTGCAAATTCACAGACTATAGAGAGATTTTCTGTGCACTTGTAAAAGTATTTAGGCCTGCTCTAAGCTTGCAAAGAGACTTAGGTAAGCGGGTAAAGCTTGTCTTTGTCTTTTTTGATAATTCATTTTTTTATTTTCAACTACAGCTATTTTTTTTCTATCATTTTTTAATTCTGTTTTTAGCACTTAGAGATAGACTATGTAAAGTGTTCTTTACATATTACATATTTAGCTTTTTAATTATAGTTTTTAAAATAATTTATATCATCATTACCTCTAAATACATGACTGAGAGACTCGTCTTTTTTTTACCACCACTTTCAGCTCCCCGTAAAACACACAATCTGCTCATTTTCATGTGTGGAACTAAAATGACTGTCACACCTTAACATTTGGGCATCATTACCGGACAAAAAAATAAAAAATCTTTTTTATTTATATATTTATTTAAAAACACCTTTACCTTTAGATAGACAGATAGGTAGATAGATGTGTTCCATAGCAAAGGAACACATGCTAGTTTTCAGTTTAAGAATATTTCCTATTTTATTTCAATGCTTTCAAGCATTTTGTGCAGAACCCTCACAGTAAATAAGATTTTAAAACATTTAAATTACGGGTTGAAATGAAACACAATAGAGCGGTGGGTAAAAACTTTTGCAAGGTTCTGAGGTGTTCCCACAGGAATCCCTCTACCTGTAAGTTTAAACCTTATTAATCTTATGATGTGAGAAATGGTTTCTCTTTGTTTTCCCTGCTAAGACTCCCCCAGCCTTTAGATTTTCTGATTTCATCTTTTCAGTAAAGAAGAAGAAAAATCGCCATATCACAATGTTTTGTCTGGTTTCAGTGTTTTGTTCTATGTAGTGATAAAAGCCTTCATGTTTTATGTATGGCTTATTGAATGTATGTGTTTCCGTTTTTCATTTGGAGAAAACATTGGTAGTTTGATACCGAATTTCTGTTTTGAGTCTTGACTGCTGGAACAATCCAATCATTTAAAAACATATTTAAACATACCCACTTGTCCCTGCAGGTTGGCAGGGGCACTGGTGCCTATCTCTAACAGTCAGATGAAGGGAGGAGTACACCCTGGACAAATCTCCAGTCCGTCACATGATAACAGAGACACACAGGACAAACAACCACGCACAGACTTCTATCTAAAAACAATGTTGAGAAACCAGTTTATATCACGTTTTGTACTGTGGGAGGATGTTATGATTCTGACCAGATTGTCTGCATCCTTCACATTGCTCAAGCACCTCTGCAATCACCCTCATCTTATGCAGCTAGAAACACCTGCGTTGGCAGCACAATCAGCTCCTTCCCATCACCTACTCACCTGCCTTTACATACTGGTCTCCAGCAGACAGTCAGGGCCAGATTATTGAAAGTCTAGAGTGAATATATGTCCAGTGTTTGGATCATGACCCAGTCTGGCCTTCCCCTCGTCAAACAACCTCACTGGCTTCTGTTTTCTGGACACAACCTGGACTGAACCACAACCCCGAACCTTACCAAGCCTCATCAGAAATGTTATTTAAAAAGTTTGCGTATGCACAAAATGAGGTCCTGAAACTTGTGTATGCTGACTTTAACGCAAGTCTTGAGATTTATTAATAAAGATACTTGATGTGCTTTTTCTCATGCAAACTCTGATCTATATGTACAGAGGTATGCAGATTTTATATACAGGTGAAATAGGTGACACAGATGGTGAGGTGGGGGATCAAAGCTAAATTTCATCCTAATTCCTGACAGGAAGTATGATGCAATCTCCTCTTCATATTAAACCTTCGGATCCAAATCTGCAGTGTTATATTCAGCCTACTGCCACTGCTGAGCTGACCTTTTATCCAAATAAAGAAAGATTTATAAACAGCTTAAGTCAAAAATGAAAGTGTGCATATATTGAAAGGTTTTCTCACCATCATTTTTCTTCTCCCAGTGATCAATATGGTTATCTGACCTATGATGATGGCTGATGACCGATGATTTATGAGTGGATCAAACTCCCTAGAGCACTGCTGTGGATCTCTGTGCTGAACGGGCTCTAGTATTGAAGAGACCGACCGGCCGGACCTATGCCTTCCCTATTCATCACAGGTATTTAACAAAAGAAGATGAGTGTGCACATGGAGAAAAAACAAAACAAAACAATGGTAAGGGGAGCTGATGCATGATTCAGTATCAATAACCAGTCAGTGGTACATATAGACTTTGAAATATATTCATGAATAACAAGAATAGGAAACGTTTAACACAAGGGAAAATTATAGGAGGCTTAATGCAACAGTTAGTTTAATAAATATCCAAAATAATCCACGAAAGATAAGAAAATAGCTAAATATAATAAGATGATTGTTGTTAACCACTCTGGTTAACCCCTGTTAACAAGTCTGCGGTTCCTGGGAAAAAATAGCCACATTAATTACACACTGGACAAAACAAACAATTGACTCTCTGTCTGATGTAACCTTTGGAAATAAAATAATTAAGTGATCCATAAATGTGAGATATCACATAAGCCTAATGCTGCTTGGATGTCCTCGATATGATCAGTCCACATCAGACCCTGAATGCCACATTAATAATACCTTCTTTTATCTACTGCCGCTACGAAACATTTTTCTGACTCTCCAACTCACTCACCAGCACATCTATAGCTGCCACAGTTAAACTGAGCTGTTTTGCTGTCTTTGCTGTAGTTCCCATTAATAACCTTTATACCTAGTGTAACCTAAACATTTATGGTTGAATCTGGGCGAATACAGGGCTGAACATGAGGTGGAGCCTTGGATGTAATTTGGAAGTACAACTGTGAGCTATAAAAGGAAAAATGCTTGGTTTTGTACATGAACATGGTTTGATAAACTAGATTTCTTTTGCCATACATATACTTTTAATATGGATCCTACTCAATGTTTTAGAAAAAGAGAACCCTGCTATATGTCTGGCTTGAATATAAAGTTCTCTGCCTGCTCTTGAATTACATTGGAGGCTGGAGTACCCAGAGAGAACTCAAATATGTATGAAGAGAACATGCAAACTCTATGCATTATGGACCCAGGATCCTCTTTGCATACCACTTTGGTACCATGCAGCCCATTTATGAAAAAATATTATTAATTCTGTATCTTTGAATTTACATTTTGATTAAATAATTCAGTCTTCCGAAACAAACCGAAACAGTGGCAGAACATGGAATAAAAAGAGTATGGGAATTCAACTCTCTAGAAACATAAAATTTTACTGTTTTCCACCATCACCAGATCAGATATTGACAAAAAACTATAATTTTTGGTGAATAAATGTATTAACACTGACATTAGAGTTGGATTATGGCCCAATGGCATTTGGTTTCATTAGGGTTACAACCTTTAATTGAGTCCAAGGTGAGAAACACAGTCTCAAACACTTTAAAATTATACTACATTTTTTTTAGAAAACTGTGTAAAGCCTTTTAGGGGTGTGATGACATAGTTGTCTGGTACAGACCATTTCCAGTTACCCAACACAGTGTGTGGTTTTGTTGCAGTCTGGTTTATCGTGGCTGCTGATGGTTAGGAAATTGTAAAAGAAAAAATGAACAAAGGGTTAGGGTAATCAGAACTGACGAAACTAAAACTAGGATATGATCACATTTAGCTGATTAACCAGCAGGACGTCAGAAGTTGTTTATCCTTTGCATCTGTTCCAATCAGTAATTCAGCTGTGGTTATTGTTTCTTTGTAACTCTACATAAGATGTATGACAACACAGTAAGACCCATTTCCATTGGTCTGCATTTTTATTGGCCAATCTGCATGTCAAGAGCCAGTGACTGTATTGGGCTTGGAGTGAGGAGAATGTGATCTGTACGACGAAAATTGAAGATTTGGATCTGTAAAACTAAGTCTGAAAGAGAGACATTTTAATAAAATAAACATTTAAAAAATCTAATATCTTAAAAAAAAAAATAAAATAAAAAAATACTTTTTAAAACAAATTGAGAAAAGAGATGAAATAAAAAAATATAATTTGAAAAATAAAACAAGGAAAACAGCAAAATGACTTTCAACACCCTGTTTGGATTGATTTATTTTTCATTTTAAAGTTTCATTTTGATTTTTTTTTCAAGTACCTTTAATGAGAGACATTTTTAGCTTGCCACAATAACAGAACGAAATTCACTCCACAAAATCAGAAAAGTTACTGATGAAATGTGAAAATAATGTGTTTATTTTAAGAAGATGTTGGTTTTGCTTTATTGTTTCTAAAAGACAAAATCAACTTTGGCAAACCTAATTCTAGTCATTCTTCAGTTGTGATAAAGGGCCACAGATGACTCCTAGACCTCACTTTGTTCAACCCTGATTTATGCTGTTTAATTATAAAAATACTCCATCTCCGATAAAGCTTGGACATTATGGAAATGTGCTGATGTTTTTCATGAGGGATCCTTGTTGGCAGCAGCTCCCTTTGATATCGACAACATCTGCTGACATCCCTGAAAACAATAGAGCAACAGTTCAAATGCCTTCAAAACAATTATTATCAAAGCTGCACAGTCATGGAAGTAAAATGTGCTGCTTTGAAGGACATAAAAGAAAAACAAAAAAAAAAAAATAAGAAGAATTTATCAAGGTTTTAAGAGTGGAATGAAGAAAAGTGTACAGTCAATCTGAGACCGGGATCAGAATGTATGGCTTCTCTGGAAACAATAAAAGAAGAACATGATGGTTGGCATAAGTCAGCCAACCAACCTGCGGTTATTTCATCATGTCTCACCACTCTTCTGAAAACATGAATGTAATGTCAGCACTGTTTCAGGTACTAGTTTAATAATACCTTATTATTGTTACTGTTCTACAGTTGTTTCATGCCGTTGTAGCATTGTTAAGGGAGTCATACTGTGTTATTTAACATCTACAATCCTTAAATAAGGTGACCAGATTTCTGAGACTAAATCTGGGGACATCGGAGATAAAAAAAGAAATGTTATTAAGATTAAAGGATGCAAAACTGGGATGGTTTTCATTTTCATGTATATATTTAGGCCTATTTTATCAATAGAAATCAAGTGTAGCTGCAGGTATTTCTCTCTCCACACTGATGTTAGCAAAACATAATAGTAGTAGAGTACTAAAGGGAGGGGGGGTATTTATTCAAGTATGCATTTCAACACTTCTGCTCTTTTCTGCCTTTTTGATTCACTCTTTAACTTTTTGTCTTGTTTCCTCTCCACAGTTAACTCTTCTTCTCTCTCTTTAACTCCTCTATCAGTCTTCAGCTATTCTAAAACAGACATAAACATAATCCCCTCATAATACACTGTGCAAAGAATAAAGGGAACACATGAACACAATATAGCTTCAATCAAATCAAACTTCTGTGAAATCAAACTGTCCACTTAGGAAGAAACATTAATTGACAATCAATTTCACATGCTGTTGTGCAAATGGAATAAAAAAAATGTGGAAATTATTGGCAGTTAGCAAGACACACTAAATAAAGGAGCAGTTCTGCGGGTGGGGATCACTTCTTAGTATATGTGCTTTCTGGCGGGCCGTTTTGGTCATATTTGAATGTTGGTGGTGCTTTCACACGTGGTAGCATAAGATGGACTCTACAACCCACACAAGTGGCTCATGTAGTTTCTGTCAGCGTAATGTCCAGAGGCTGCAGATGCTATCAGAAGACATGGAGGAGGCCGTAAGAACGGTTAAGAACCAAGCAGCAGGACCACTACATCTGCCTATGTGAAAGAAGGAACAGGATGAGCACTGCCTGGGTCCCACAAAATGACCCAGAGCAGGTCACAAATATGTATGCGTCTTCATAAACGATTATAAACTGACTCCATGAGGATGGTATGAGGGCCCGATGTCCACACATGGGGGTTGTCCTCGAAGCCAATCACCACGCAGGATGCTTGGCATTAGCCAGAGAACACCAGGATTGGCAAATTTGCCACTGATGTCCTGGGCTGTTTACCCTAAGCACATGTGACAGACATGACAGAGTGTGGAGAAACTGGAGAGCCATCTGCTACCTGCAACATCCTTCAGCATGACCGGTTTGGCAGTGGGTCAGTGATGGTGTGGGATGGCATTTCTTTGGAGGGCTGCATATCCCTCCATATGCTTGAAAGAGGTAAAATGACTGCCATGTTACCTCTGAGATACCGAGATGAGATCCTCAGACCCCTTGTGAGGCCATATGCTGGTGCGGTTGGCCCTGCAGGATAATGTTAGAGCTCATGGGGCTGGAGTGTATCAGCAGTTCCTGCAAGATGAAGGCATTGAACCTATGGACTGGCCCAGCAGTTCCCCAGACCTGAATCCAACTGAGCACATCATCATCCATCAACGTTACGTAGCAATACAGACAGTCCAGGAGCAGATGGATGCTTTAGTCCAGGTCTGGGAGGAAATCTCTTAGGAGACTATCTGCCGCCTCGTTTGGAGCATGACCAGGCATTATAGAGAGGTCATACAGGTACATGTAGGCCACACACAATACTGAACTTCATTCTGACCTGTTTTAGGGACATTATATCAAGGTTTGATCAGCCTGTAGTGTGTTTTTCCACTTTGTTGGGGACTTCAAATCTGTTGATTATTAAATATGATTTCCATTGATTTTTGTCTGATTTTGTCGTCAGCACTTAACTTTGTACACAACAAAGTATTTACCCAGATGCCTGTGTATTTTGGTGAGAAATGATGAATTGGGAAACAATAAAATCCTTATTTTTTCAGAATTTCAGATAGATGTCTATTAGTTCAGCATAACTCAAAATTTAACTCAAAATCTATATTTTTAAAGGCAGGGATCGCTGTTAGGTTCTATCTGAAGCCGACTTCATTTCATTCTTTACCACATGTTGCATTAAAGTTATAATTATTGGAATAACTCAGATGAACCAGTTGACATTGGTTAAAACAAAAATCAACAGTTAAAAAATTATTTGTGCTGATTGTTTACACTGAACTACAGCTCAAAACACACAGACAAGTAACAGTTATGAATTGAAATCACATAGGGATGCTAGTGCTATTAGCATCTTTTTTCTCAGAACACTCATATGTTTGTAGTTGATTGAAAAGAATCATTTAAAATGACCCCTCCCCGGGAATTACTAGCTGGTGGATTAATCCAATCTATCGAGAGCTAGTCATCTGTGTATTTGGATATTGTTGGGGTGTTAATGATTATTTAGTTTCAGATTTATTTCCTTTAGTTCACTGTTTCATCAAAAAGGCAACAGCCAGGTTGCCCCTGGAGTGTTTAATGCCTTTTTTCCATTTCTAGGTTTATTTGGTTGCTTTCAGTTTTTAGCAGTATTTATTGTAGCTTGATAATTCAATAATATAGTTGCGCTCATGGGGGGATTTTCTTTTGGTATTGTATTTTATTAGCCATAAAAGGATCATTTTAATTTTGTCTTTCATTTTTTAAAAAGAAAATGTTTACAAGTTTGTTTCGTTTATCATTGTTTTATGAACTTTGTCCAAATGCTGGGCCAAGGAAAAAACACGCACAAATAAAAACAACATTCATGGTTCAGAAGTTTGATGACATATCAAACTTAAATATGAAAATGTATTGGTTCTGGTATCAATATCAGTAATACTTGCTCTGAATTTACTTTGTTTCTGATAGACGTCAAAATAAGGAACATCAGCCCCAGTGGGATTGTGCTACTCGCCATTTAACAAACCACTTGCTGCATCAGCGCTCATTGTTTGCGAGGCTCCACTTTTTCAGCTTCCTTGTTGAGAAAACATATGATTGTACTATTGTGTTGTGTTGCATTGCGTTGGTGACGCCATTAAGCTGCGATTTTTAGTGTTTAACTAACAGAGGCAGCTTAAAATAGAAGGTGAAACCTCATCTGAGAATGATTTTGTGAAAATATGTAATAAAAAATGTTTATATAGTACATGTAGACTGACCCTAAATGTTTTAGATGAAGTATATTTGGTCCACTTTAAACCCAATGTGTTGTAAAGCACCTCCTGTCCATTGTTGTGTATGGTGGAGGATCAGTCATTCTGTTGGCTTAACTATACTGAATAGGATCATTAATGCCATAAAACACCAGATTTATATTTTAAATTTCAGCAGCCTTCTCCAGCTAACCTGTCATCCGTGCCTTTTTATTTCCAAGTATAATAAAGAACAACATAAACTGTACAGACAACCTTTGAGGGTGAGTTAAAAGAAGAGAGTCAACACTTTGCAGAGGGAGGTAATGTTAAGACTGAATGAACAAATTCCATCTTTTTTTTTTAAAGATCCCATTTTATTTGTGGATATGAATTTTGGGAAGCAGTTTACAACCTTATCTCAACATGCAGTGACCATAAAAACACATCACAAAGATGTAAAAAAGGTGAAGGAATACAACGAGAGCACGCTGGTTCGCAGTCATGTGTTTTCACAGTGATTGATAGCATAAAAGTTTCTACAAATCACTCAGAAAATTCAGTTTAGGGCTGTGTTCTGACACAGAACAATCAAGCTTATATATTTATATATAAAAACACAATCTGAGGGAATAAATCAAATGTACAAATAACATCCAAACTGATGTGGACTTTTGTTCAAAGCTGGTTTGTGCGTGTGTAGCTGCGGTCCACAGAGCAGCCGTAAAACCAGCCGGGACGTCGTTTCCACCGAATGTTGGCACGGTTAAATTGCAGGAAAGGAAACTCATCCAGAGGAAGCGCTGTACCATTTGAAGAGCACTCAGAAATATCACAACAAACACACGTTTGAGAGTGGTTTCCAGGTTAGCTCTCGTACCGAGCTGGAGCTCAGCATACCAGAGCAAACCAAAGCAAAAGCTGTACCAATGAGCCGTTTGAGTCCACTTTAGGAGCCAAACACCGTCCACAGAAGTAATTTACACTGTTTTACTACATAACAAAAACTGTAGAAAACCTGTTCTGTGCACATCGTTCAGTTGCACGTAAATGTTGAGTCATACGGTGGAGGACAGCTTCCCGTTGTTCCAGTCCTCTCTGGGGGGAGGAGGAGATGCTTTGAAAGCAAATGACACAACAAATAAAAAAAACTAACCTTTTTACTCCTCTATGCTGTAAAAAGGTAATTAAACAAAAACAAACTGTACAAAGTCAAATCCTCATGTGAGAATCAGCTCTTGCATCAGATAAGGCACATTTTTATACATGTTGAGTAAAGTCCAACAGCCTTTAGTGTTTGATCTCCCCCCGCCTCCCCGAACCTTTGTTTACATAATTATGCCCACTTTTACACGTAGGCACCCAGCGCTGCGTGAAACTCTGTGAGGCACTGAACGAGCTGCTGGAACTTGGGCCTCTCCTCTGGGTCCAGAGCCCAGCAACAAGCCATCACAGCAAACCTGCCAAAGAACAAAACACAAGCAGGTCAGCAAACTACGGATTCATACCTGAATACTCTGCAATACTTCTAATATTGAACAGAAAGTAAAACAAGAGGCTGTGATGGCAGCAGACACTCTGTTGGGTTAAACCAACACGTACGTTTGAGTCGTCACAACATTAGGAACCTTATTCTGGTGCCCTCACCTGATGTTATTTCATGTTATCTTAACATTTGCTTAAAAGTTTAAGGACATCCTTGGTTATCTTAACAAAAGAAGGTGCAGAGATTTCTAGATGTGTTTTACTTGTTAACATTTCTTTCCTCTGTTACAGTGTGGTGCTTTCTGAATCAACAGCTCCAAGTCTGTGGGTGCATGTCTCTACCTGCTTTGCACATTTAGAAACAGCACTTTTTATCAGTGCAAAAACTCAGTAGCTCATTTTTCTTGATACTTATTTGGATTTAGAGTGAGCTTTCATTTAGGCTACTAAATAAACATTTTTTGTTGCAGCATCTCCCTCTTTTCAGCTCTGTTTATCTAATTATAAATTGACTGGCTTTTCTACCCTTTGATTAAAAAGGAGCCCCACAGCATGACACTGCCACTGCCAGGCAGTGTTGTAGGGATGGTGGTGATTTGCATCCACATCTCTCTGCACGGCATACATTTTGCACTGTGCACCAGGGAACATGTATAATTTGGTGGAAAATCTCAGCATGAAAAAATATTGAGGATGCTAGAAAATGCAAAACTAAACTTTATTGATTTTATGATTTGGTCGATAAATATCACTACAACCTATGAGAAATTATTGTCACTATTGGATGATCACACTAAGTGGCACTTATAATGTTGGAAACAGCTGTTTTCTTCTCCCATATGTTGTCTGGTGTTGAGTTACCCACCCCATAGAGCAGGGGTCTGAAACATTTCACATCCTAAGAGCCTTTAGACCCAGACTCCAGCTAAATAAGAGCCACAAATATTACAAGACAATTTAGTACAAAAAAAAAAACAACTTCTTTTTGTTATAGGAAACCATAGCTATTTTATTAAACAGAGTTTTTCGCATTTTTAGTTTTTATTCCTTTAACACCAAGTGGGTTTTAAGACCTCGTATGTCATTAGTACATTTTTACAGTTGGAAAACCTTATTTATATATGAAACAGACGCACTAAACACATCTCAAATTTTATGTATTCCACAGAAGTTCCTAATGTATCACAGATGATACAAATAATTTAAATTATTCAAAACTGAAGGAACGTATTTACAGATCAGTGCTTCTTTGTCTCTATTTTACGTCTGCTTCCGTCTCCATGAACCCCAGTCAACCTCAGCAGATGGCCGCTCACGCTGAGCCTGGTTCTGCTGGAGGTTCCTCCCTGTTAAAAGGGAGTTTTTCCTCTCCACTGTCGCCACATGCTCAACCAGGAGCAATGAACCTTGTAAGTCAATGACTGGATGCAATCAGCTAGTTTTCCTTAGATAGAAACTGACAGAATTGTGTCTGTAAGGTGGCTTAATATGATGCATGTTGTGAATCGGTTCTACATAAATAAACCTTACTGAAAATGCAATTGAAATAAAAAAAATCTGCTAAAGCGTCTTAGAACAATGTTGGTGCTTTATTGTTTTTACCCAATATTAAGAGCCAATGTTGAGGGCCAAAGAGCTACTCATGGCTCCGGAGCCGTAGGGTGCTGAGCTCTGCCTTAGAGTCCAACAGAATATTAGGTACAATGAGGAAAAGCTGCAGGGAATATAAAATGTTGCAGATGATGTCTAAAACGTTCTGTAGATTACATTTCCAGGTAGACAGAGATCCATCAAACACAAAGCAACCTCTAGATTTCCTTAATCTTTAAATGTAGGCCAGATATTTTCTACTTGGGTCGGGTTTGAGTAGAGCACCTTCTCTTGCATGTTTGGTGTTTGGCAGAAACACAGCAAACAGGATCTTCTTTTTACCACGCTTTTGAAGAACGCTACAAATATCTCTCATCCTGAAGCTGTGAATCTCAGCAGCTCCTCCAGAGTTACCGTGGGTCCCTTGCTGACTGGAATATTTCGTTACATGACCCATCTTTGGTGATCTCCTACCATCTGTCCGCTCTGAAGTTCTCAATCAGACCTCTGGGAACTTCACTAAACAGCTGAATAATACCAATAAATTAAAGAGTATACTCTTATCACCTAATAGAAGAGTTTGTGTGTTTATTTTGGGGTAGGTAAGTAAACGAGACTAAATAATTATTCAACATTAATCATCCTTTTCCTTCCAGTTCACAACTCGGCTCAACTTTCTGTTGATCTCATCAATTAAACTGCAGCTAAACCCATTAAGTTTAGTAGTAAAGTGAACAGAAGAAAAGATCCTTCAGGGGTGTGATCACTTCACAAGGAACAAAGTTTGAACTCTCCCTTGTTTTAATCAGCCATCCAACACATTTATGTCATTTTGGTGATATAGCGACTAGGCACCGGATTTTTAGCAGAGAAAAACTTTGTTCTCCTCCTCCTGGGAAGCTGGTGACCTCGCCAGCATCTCAGTGTGAGGAAACAGCCCGCAAATAACAATACAGCAGTGAGAAAATGATGCCAGTGTGCGAAGGCCGCTCTCTATAGTTGACAGTTGCAGGATGTTGATAAGGGTTATGTCGCTGGCAGCAGCTGAACGTTTCAGTTTAATCCAATCCCGCTGTTACATAAACACCGTTTGATCAGGAGCACACTTTTGTCGAAAGCTTGTAAGAACAAGTCTGGCTGCAGGTCAACAAACACACGCTTCACTGCAGGTGTCTGCCAGCTGATGTTTATGTGTTTATGGGGGATCCTGCGACCTGAAAAAACACATGTCACATTGGGTTTGTTTAAAGTTATGTTTTGCGTTTCTATGAGTAGCTGGAATATTTCACAAACCAGGGGAGAGTAAACATCTGCAGCTCAGTTCCGAGAACAATTTAGTGCCCTAGAAATGTTTAGCTGATTGACGTTACTGGCATCATCTGCACAATAATGCGTAGGTCCTGCTTGTTCGCCTGTTGAGACACGGCATCTGGAGGGTTTACTGAGGAATCTGGCACCACGATGTCGATCCTTTAAGATGTAAACTGGAACCGTCCGGAGTCCAGAACGGGGCTGAGCATCAACTGCACACTTTGTTAGGAAAACTCATCAAAATACAGCTTAGTTTGCCCAAAGTGCTGCAGAGGGTGGATAAAGGAAGTAAGAATTTAAAGTAAAAAGAAACTATAAATAAAAAAAGATCTATAAAAAATGTGCGTCACTGTGGTTGGGTTTTAGTCTGAATCAGTTTTATATTATAGATCATTTTAAAGCCAAGATTACATTTTGATTAAAATTTCTAACAAACCATTGGGACAAAATGAATTTAGTTAAATTAGATTTCAATCGCAGCTAATTAAAAACGTAGCTTTAACGTACAGAAAGACATTAATACCAATAAAGACATAATATTAAGAAATAAATAACGACATAAAACAGAATGAATAGAAAAACATGTTAAACAAACAAAAAAAGGATATTATTATAACATATTCTGCATTTATTCAAATCATCTGAGTTTAAAATGATTTTAAATATCATGTGATGTTAAAATGTACCTTATTTTGAAAATCAAAACAAAAACAATACCGGCTCTGTTTTGCTGCAAAGCTGGCTAGCATATAAAGCTAACTGGTAGCGCTGCTCTCAGTAATCAATGAAAACTAGAGTCCAGTATTTCCCACTTACTTCACCAGAAAGCAGTAATCGTGCTAACGCTACGGTCTCATGATAGCAGCGTGAAGCACCGTCTCTCAGGCACACAACAAGCTGCTTTGTCCTGAAAGCAGACAGACCTGCTCTGTTGTCCAACAGCCAATACATTAATGATGATTTTGCCCTGGATCACCAAGCAGGATATGAATATCATTTTAAATTTGTCTTGTTTTCTTCTCTATAACGGTTGCTATGACCTGATTACCACAGAGCTTGAATCACTTCTTCACCTCGTCTGATTACTGTGTTTTTGGTAAATTAAGATGTATGCAGTGTGGATTCCAGCAAAGTTTAAAAAGCCATACTTTATTTCATAAAGTATGTTTCATTACAAACATTTTAACAACAGTGATGTAGTTAGTTATTATATATTTGTTTAGGATTTGTATGACCCAGTCGGCCTGCCACCATAGATTAAAATGAATCGTAGAGGAACAGAGTCTCTACGATTAATTTTAATCTCAAGGCCTTTATTTTATGAATTTGTGTCATAATGGAGGTGGCTGTTCCATTTATACTTTGTTTTAAGGAGGCACCGATGTAAAAACATGGACTGATATCGATATTTGATTAATATCGTTGCTATGGGCGATAAGCGATATTTACCAATATTGCACATCAAACATTTCTCTTTCTTTAGGACACCATAAAAGACTGAAAATGTTGCTGACACTGCTTCAGCTAAACACCCACAAACAGCATCTAAATGGAAACAAACATTGGTTGTTAATATCAGCCCAGCTTTTATTATTATATATATCAATGCCAATAGCGCATCCATACTTAGTTGAATTTTTATTAAGGGATGCAACAAAGGGGAGAAATAAATGAAATAAAATATAATTAAAATGCCAAACTGAAGAGCTTTTTTCAAGCTGACGGGAAAACGTAGTTTCAATTCTTCTTTTAAGTTTGTTTTTTTTAGTTTGTCAGATTTTAAGGTTAAAATTTTATGATCAATTTCAACTTTTATTTTTCAGTTTTAACTAGGTTTTGCAAAAATACGACCATTTCGACCCCTTTCAGACTCCGTAGATGCCTACATGAAAGATTTAACATCCAGACATTTAAAGCATGGCGGCAAATAACATCACTATCACTAATGCGTCGTGGTACCAGCTGACGCTGATCCAATTAACCATGTGATCTAAAAAAACCCCCACATAATTCATCAGAGTGGACCACCTGCCTCCACAGCTCTTTATTCTTGGTCCTGTAAACTATTCATCCCAGAGGAGCAAAGTGTTTGATCTGGAATCACACAGCTTCAGTCTGCTGCCCCCGAACTCTTACAATCAATTTATCGATCAGCAAACCATTGACTCACAGCTCGTCTGGACAGTTGATGGGCTGTGCTATTCTGTAGCCGTCCTTTAGGTAGGCGGACATCTCGAAGGGGTCGATGTCGACGTAGGGGGTCTGCCCCAAAGTCATGAGCTCCCACAGCGTCACTCCAAAGGCCCACTGTGAACACAAAGCACACGAGCAACGGTTACACAACTGTTTAGCAGCCGTCTTTCTACAGTCAACACAAACTGTTGGCATCCATATGTTTTCTTTTTACAGGATAAACATCACCACCGTTTGTTTAACGACTGGGGAAAACTAGTGGTGCCCACTTGTTTTTAAATGCGCCACAATCATCGTGAACAATGCAAGGAAGTTATGTCAAAAATGTACTTGGAATATAAATCACCAAAACAAGTTTTTGTTAAGAGACCGAAAGCATAAACTGTGACTGTGGCTGTTATGAGAGGAGCCGTTTGATGTGTTCAGGGTCTTTAGTCGATGGAAGGCTGCTGCAACTGTTGCTCCTCAAGCTGAGCTTTGAAGAGAAAACAGGGAGAGTTGGTGTGGAGAAAATGTCCATTATTAAACAATTAATTCGCAAAGAAAATGAAAAAGCATGAAGATATTGGCCGTTGAACTAAGACGGTAGATTTTTTTTCCTGATCTGTGAATGCACAAAGAGCCACGCGGCACTGAGAAAAAACACTCTGCTGTCACTAAACATTAGACCTTGATGGATATTTTCAGTGTGAGTTATGTGTGTCAGATATGATGGAGTATTAGGGCCAAACTGAGGGGAAAAATATAAATAAATAATAATGAGGATAAAGTTTTAAGACTTGATTCTCATAATGTTAGCTAAAAACAGTCATAATACAACGAGATTAAAGTCGTTATAGAACGACTTTATTCTCGTAACATTTCGAAAGTAGAGGCACGAGGTTTTGAGAAGAAAGTCATGATAGAAAAAAATGTGTCAGATCATTAGTCTGTTCAGACAAAAAAAATCTTCAAACATCTACCGCACATCAATAACAGCTGCGTTTGTAAACATATTAGTTGATGCTGATGAGATAACAGGTTTAATTTTTATTATTTGTAACACCAATATGAAGGTATAACTTACAGCACCTAAAGTTCTCATTATAGTTTTTTGTCATAATATCACAGCTTTAATCTCGTAATATTACTTTATTCCTGTAATGTTATGACTTTACAATGTTATGTCTTTATTCTCCATAAGAGAAGAGTTTATGGGCGTCAGTTCAGCACATTCAGCAGGTATGGAGGTTTAAGGGAATCATCGACCAGAAATCAGACTTTTTTTGTGTGGTTTTTAGACCCAATTTAAAACCTACTGGAAAATCTGGAGTATGGAAGTGAGTTATTTGTATTTATTTATTTTTTAACCAGTAGAGCACATGAAAACTTGCTCTCCAAAGCACAAGACTTTGATTTTCCTAATCCCACCGAGGTCAATGATTCCAGGGCGGTATCATAAGCCACGTCTGTTTCTCTCCCACAAAAGCAGATGTCCAAATGTTGCACTTGTATCTGTTGTTGGTTGACAGCAACGTTCTAATGTGTCTCCATGCAGCTTTCTGTCTGTTCTGCACATTTTTCACCCAAGATCCTTCGTTAACTTGAGACAATACCAGGGGAATCAAGTCTGCATTTGGAGAAGGGAACGATTCCAACAATCAGGGACTAACCTGCAGTGCAGTTGGTAAGTGTTGCTGCTTTACCTTTTAATTATTGTGTAAATCACCGGGAAACGATGGGAAACAAACCATGGAAAGCTGCTAACATTACATCTCCATTTTACATACAGATTTCTATCGTGTATTGGTCTCTTTGCTGCTCTGCTAGATGGACATTTGGAAACTGCTCTACGTGTTTTAATGTGTGTGCATGTGTTTGGGTAAAGGACCACTATCACATGAGGGGCTACAGTATCTTTACTTCCCACTGTTGTAAAGAAGACCGGAAATCCACTTAGTCTGCCGCTTCTCTTTCCGGTTCTGACTCTGGTTTAAACAAACTGCTGGATTCAGAAAGCCTCCGTCTGATTGTGCTCCTCTCTTAACGTGGACAAAACTGCTGAGATTTTACCATTTTTAAGGAGCGAATCGTTGCATGTAAAACTGAGCTAGCCCCTGTACCGACTCTGTTCCTCCTGCGACCAGAAATGCTGAGTCAGACTCAGCCTCAGACTAAGCTTGTTAGAAAATGATTCTCCTAATAATGATTGTTTATGTAAAATACCAGGTGAGAACTCTTTAAATGGGACAAACCTCCAGCCTTTATGCCCCAGGTTTGGGCTGATATCTCTTAAATGAGTTCATGACCTGTGACCTGACTGACCAACAGAGAGCCTGTGTTAGTCAGTGGACGGGGCTATTGCTAAGGTAGCTGCTTCCTGGAGGGAAGAGAGAATATTTGCAGGACAGGGAGGGGCTGCTGCTCACACAGTAGGACTCTTCAGGATTACTCAGATGCATGAATCAAGTAAAATATCACTAAGGATTATTTGAATGAAGGACTGGCATAAAAAAATAGTTTAAAGCACAAAAAGTAGGTTTTGCAAAGACAAAATTCCTTTAAAAGATTTACTTCATAATTTGATGGCAATTAATGAGCTAACTGTGCATTTGATAATTTCAAAGGTTAATTATTTAATGATGTGTTAAATTAGTATTAGGATACTCATTTATTAAATGTTGTCGTCTTTGCCAGTTCATTTCAGGAACATGGTTGCGTTTCTTGTATCACGCCCTGTTTACACAACTTTTTTGCTGCAACTGAGAAGTTTTGTTGAGTCTCTACAGTTTCGCCCGATTTTAAATGGGTTTGATAATAATGTTTAATAAATGTCTCCGTTGTCATGCACACAGCCCTGGCCTGTGCTCAGTGTGATTAGTGGTTGCGTTTTCGCATGTATGTAATGAAACTTGCTTTGGCGACGCCTTGATATGGAAGCAGCCAAAGGACTCACACACAAAATAGTGTCTCATGCACAGAGGCTATAATTTAAATGGTGGATGAGTGACAAGCAATGGAAAAAAACAATCTCATTACAATTGGTTCTCTGTGGTGTAAATGAGGCCTTGAAGGAAAAATGCATAACCTTTGACCCAAATATTAGCTTCCTTTGAAATATTCGGCTCTTGGTGCGTATCTAACCTTCCCTGATCAGACATCTTTTTGGTTCTCTGATGTAGGATTTATTCTAGATATGAATGTGGCCTTGAATTTACAAATAACTCCATAATCTCTCCATCTACTAGTCCACAGGGTCTGTTATCAAACTCCAAAACACAGAAGGAGAAGACAGTGCAGTGCTGCCAATGGCCTTTAGGGGTGCTAAACCTGGAAGTTACGGGTTAAACGCCCCCTAGTGGCTAAAAAAATACACAGTGTTTAAATCAAAGTAAAAAAACAAAACCTTTTTTTTTTAACTGACACTAATCGTTAAACAGTTAACTGAGGTATCATTACCTTAAGTTTGTTCTACAGCTGTTTTATTTTTTGCTTTAATACCTGCTTTTATCTCCCTTCTATTTTATTGTTTGATTCATGTAAAGCACTTGGAACTGTGCTACAGTTACATATAAACTTGCCTTGAGTTCCTTTCGATTTTAGAAATCTAGGATTTTTAAATGAGAGTCTACATCCTCTGGGAAATTCAAACAGATTTCATTAAATAATGCTAGCTGTGCTAATCACTAACCCATGATTTTGAACAATTGAATCTAGGGATGTGCAGTTCTGATTTTTTTTTCCTTTTTAATTTACTTTAATTTAGATATCGGCAGATGCTGATACCGCAGCTCTGTTTGCTTGTCATAAAGAATTGACTTTCTAAATATTTTTTGCGTTAGAACAGATTTTTTTTACCGAGGCTACTCTCTCACACATGGAGAGAAGTTGACTCTGCTTCTAATTAAAGCTGAAACAATCAAATTCATTGATCATTGAAATAATCATCAACAAATTGATTAATCGTTAACTGTAGAATACGGACTAACACATAGCTGAAAGAGCAACAGCAGCAAATATTAATTATGCCAGAATTGTAAAAAAAATAAAAGAAATCACATATAATTAGCATTAAAGATTCATTGCTTATGTAGGTGAAGATTAGTTTAAACTCTGTATAAAACCTTGTTTAAGATTTGATTTTATAATCAATCAAAAAAAGAATTGGCAGATTAATTGGTTTGCAAAATAAGTATCAGTTTTAATCCTACTTCTTCTATACTTAATAGAGAGGAAAGCTTTTGAAACTTCAGAAGTAAAAATGAGACCGAGCACAGTGACGATGAACGGTAAACATCAGCGCTTAAAGTTTCCACAGAGTTAATAACAGTTCAACAGTAACTCTCTCATCGCATCCATCTTCAAATGTTGTGCAGGAAAAGGCATGGAGAAAGCTATGGAGTATTTATACGAGTACTGGACTTTCCAGGAAGCTAAGCTGCTCGGTGATGATGGGCCTCTGAACTGTAAGCGCTATGGAGCAGCATGACCATAAGAGGAATGCCGAGTGACAGAGGAGAACGTCTCTGAGGATCTGTAACTAAAATCTCCAACTTGCTATCTTTAGACAGGAAGGAGGGCAGAACCAGTAATCCACGGTGGTCCGTTCTGCAACTCCCCTTTCATTTGAAGCCATGAGCAACTATCAAAGAATGCCGGCAACACAACTGGTACCGTCTCCTGGACGGCCTTCGTGGCGTCAGGCTGAGGGACAGGAAACTCTTCACCTGCCGCTGGGTTTCTTACCACGTCGCTGGCGCTGGAGAAGTCGTTGTTGAGCAAGCTTTCCAGGGCCATCCAGCGGACAGGGCGGTTCTCATTATCCCCCAGACAGTGGTAATCCATCGGAAATAGATCTCGAGCGAGGGCGTTGTCTGTAATCTTCACCTGCATGTTGTCGTCAATGCTGTCAGGAGGAGGACAAGGCAAAGATCACACCCCCACCCCCACTGGAACATAATAGGAGTCAGTGAGGACATTGTGCCGGGCCGGAGGCACTTACACACAGTTCCGAGCAGCGAGGTCTTTGTGGATGACCTCCCTGCGAGCCAGGTAGCTCATTCCACACGCAATCTGGATGGCCATGTAAACCAGGTCCTGCTGAGAGATCGCCTGGAAGGAAATGAGAGAAACGCAGCGACAATGAGGAGCTGAGAGGGAGACGGGAAATGCAGAAAGGGGAGAACAGTGGATGGGACTTTAATGTGTTGAAATAAATCATCTGTGTCAAACTTTTCTTCCTTTGAAATTGTTCAGAGATGAGAGCCACAGACATGATGGTTTTAGTGAAGAGACGGGAAGATTTAAGAGATAAAACAAACTCAGGGCAGAAATGAAAAGGTTTCATTTCAGCAAATATTTATAAAACCAGAGCATCTTGGTTTTCACAATTTACACTCTGATCACACTGAGGATTTATCCAGCTAGTTTAGATCTCAGTAAGCTTTAAATATCAATGTTTTTTTTACAGGTTTCATTTAGAAATGTTTAAAAAGCTTCTGTGATGGATGATAGACAGACAGACAATCTCACCCGTGTTGCAGACCGCACACCCCAACTAATCAGAAATCAACCAAATTGTTGAAATCTTTCCTTTTTTAGTTCTGGTGTTTAGTTGTTTTCTCTGAATTACATGGGTATGTTGAAAAAGGACACTGCTTTCAATTTAAGTAGGAATAATGACGGCATCATACATCCAAGGGTCCAATCAGAAGACTGTGTTGAAACCAAAAGTCAGTCGTTCAAGACGAGTGTTAACAGGCACAGTCAACCTCAACACAGCAAATGGAAAATAAATGAAAGAAAGATGTAGAGCTATGAGAGTGAAACACCTGCATGAAAACCAACCCAGCAAGACTGAGAAAACCAGCTGAAACCAGGGATAACCTGTATATTCATCGCAAAGAAAATACAGTTTATCCTCACTAGCAGCGTTTCATTTAAAAATAAGTGCAAATCTATGCCGACATTCTGCCAATTTCGGAAATGCAAAGTTTAGAAATTGTGGTATTTCCATTAAATGACAAATATAATTAATATCGCATATGAATGTTTGTTGTCGCGATAACTGAAAGCGACATGGTAGCAGCGCATGAGATTTATCCCTATTTCAGCCACGGCTCTAGTGAGCGCCATCCTCCTCCTACTTCTTCTACATCCAGTAGGGTCCATCTGCAGACCATGTGACTCATGTTTTGTAAAGAATTTCGATACGACTGGTTAATGGAAACGCAGCTAATGTCTGGTGTTAATTAGACTCAACTTTCCCTGCTTTGTTCAGTTAAGATGGAAAATCTTATTTCTTTCTCCTAATATCATAAAATAATGAATTTTATTGGAATTATTAGTTTTCTTTACAGGTTTAGTGGTGCTTGGGGTCTTTATTAGTGGTTTGGCAGGAAAAAGGGCAAAGAGAAAAGAGGAAGACTTGCAGTAAATCACCTGTGTTCAAGGTAACTCAGCCCCTGAGGTATGAAAAAGAAGGAAGTTTGTGCAATTCTTTCCCCTTTTGTCCCAAGTTAAAACACATTGTTTTGGTGCTGGTTGAATTCCCCATTAAAACACTGACTGGGTCAAACATTTAAGGTTTCTTTTTACTACAGTTCATGGATTTTGGCTCGCTTCTCCTGACAGAACCAATGTAACAGAGACATGTTTGTCCATAGTTCTGCTTATGAATCATTTAAAGGACAAAATACAACTTTGCTGTCCTTAAAGTCTAACTCACCTTTTTCCTTTTCATTTAAATACTATAAACTGTCTATTTGGCACCATTATTATGTTACTGTGCATTTTTTGTTTACTTCTTCATGTGAGCTTGTTCGGTTCTGCCATATTTGTCTTAAAATGATCTCAGCGCTGCAATGATAACCGTTGAATTTTCCTATTTGTTAAAACAATACATGCTGATACAGGCTTTATTCATCATAGCTCCATGTTTGGATATAAAAACGGCTCACTTAGACATACGCCTCCATAGTGAGACATTGTGTCCTCCACCGCCTCAGCAGCACCAGCTTAAAGCATCACTTTCACCCCTTTCCCACTGGCTGAAAAACCCCTTTAAACCCGGGAATAAACGGCTTTTAGTGGCAGTGGGAAAAGCTGACTCAGCCGTTTCAAAATGGGTCAAATGACTCTGCAAGTGAGCCGACTTATAATCTCTTTAAAACAGATCGGCTCCAATCGCCATACAGGGGGACAGTAGAACGGGGTCAACCTGCTAATTTATATAACAACACACCGCGCAGGTCGCATCTGATCTAACAAACCAAAACAACTCTGTTTATACATCCGATAAACATGGCTCAGAGTTGGTGAGAAATTCAGGCAAATAAAAGATCGAAACGATAAACCACATTTACGAATTCCTGGCGTCCTTCCATGTCGGTCTCCATTGTTTACTTTCTGGATTTCTGTCGCACTGGTGACATCATCAACGCTAACCCAGGGTGATGGCGTCACCAGAGTGACGGGGGCACAGAGACTACACGGTTTATCAGCAGGGGGCAGACTCCACTGGAAAGGGAGCTAAATGCTGATTGTTAGCGGGCTGATCTGTGTTTGAAAAACCTGGGTTAACCTGCTAATATTAGTGGGAAAGAGGCTTTAGTCGAGGCAGCCCTTGAAGCAAACAGCCTAAACTGAAAAGCCTCCGGCCCGCTGGGCTCCACAAAGCCTCCATCAACCATTGATGTCAGAGGCGGTGAAAAATCCTCCACCTCAGAACTATCTGTGAAGCAACTACTGGCATCAATCTGCTTAATGATTCAGTTAGACTAAGCTAGCTGCCATTTAGTTTTTTAGTTTTTATTTTTCCTGCTTCAGCACAGCTGATTTCCATTGACAGCTGATTGATGGGATACTACTTAACTGCAATAATCACAATCAGCGGTGCTGAAGCAGGGAAACCTCTAAAACCTGCAGGACCTGACTTCAGGAAGGCCTGGTTTAGAGTGATTTCAGGCCACAGTGGGACTAAAAAGTATTTTTTTCTTGCATCTAAAAGCAATCATCACTCATCCTTAAAATTACAAAAAAAAACCAAACATATTTCTGATTTCTAGCCTTCAGTTCATGCTGACACCAAACCCTCCACACCGCATCCGTCTCCCAGCAGAGCCACAAGCACAAAACGAAAGGTGGCCGACGTTCTTACCTGAATCTTCACAAAGAGCTTTTGATTCATGCAAACAGACGACAAGCTTCGTCTTGCGTTTGTGAAACTTTTGCCTAATCACTATCATGGAGCTGATTGAGCGGTTGGATCCGGGCTGAACCTTAGCCAACCAGATCAAAGCCTTGCAGGTTTCACTGTACAAAAGCCTGATTGTCTTTACAAACAGTAAAAATCTTCGCCCTGAGGACAGGCTTAATGGCTGTATAAACAGTCTGTGATAAACGCTGTGAACAGTAGTTACTGTAGGTGCTATTTATGTGAGGATTGCTGCTGAAACACACACAAAGAAAAACACTTTTCAATGACACACGGGTGGAATCTGAGATATCTTCTAATTGAGGAGCTTCATTCTAATAGGGTTGTTTAATGCCTTGCTGCGGCGTCACGCATGGCTCGTATTTACTTGAGCGCTTTATCCACACCTCACAGCCTCACCTGAGGGTTGTTAGCCTCAGCTAGCTTGCACTGGCGCATGAACAGCTTGAGGTTTCCCCAGGCCATGAAAGGCAGCAGCACCATGGGCTTCTCTCCCTCCTCTGTGCACACGTGACAAATGGGCAGCAGGTTTCTGGAGAAAGGCAGAGGCAGGGAAATGGGGTCAGTGAATATCTCAGCAGATTTACTGCATGTTTGTGCAGGAGCTGAGGTTGAAAAGCACGTCACATGCTGAGGTCATCTCAAAGCATTCGGGAGGAAGTGTTGGTCGGACTTCTGAATGTGCTGACCACAAATATTACAAAGAGGAAGGACACCGTGAACATTTTGAAGTAAAAACACGAAAAAGGAGTGAGGCTCCAGAGAGGCGCCTCATGAGGTTCATTAAAAAAGGAAAATGGGAAAAAGCTGCATGTAAAACTTTATGCTTTTGTAGTATTTTTTTTAAATAACTGCTGTACGTTGTGGCAAAGTGTGAGGAAAGGGTCAACACTCCACACCCTTCTCGCCCCAATAAGAGGCTGCAGCGTGTAGCAGCGGTGTTGTTCCTCCTTAAAACAAAGACGTTCAAACAGACGACCAAAGGTGAACTGCTAGAAAAAGAAACATTTTAGTGGATACGGAAACTCTAGTTTTATTGTACTTTAATGCATTTTGTTCAGTGATTTGTTCGATGGTTATTGAGACTTGACTGCAGACAAGTCAACAAATCCGTTTCGTTTGTGTTAAGGCTTGTTTATTAATTTTTCTTCAACAAAGTTGCCATGATAGTGTTTGCAGAAACACCCTCTTCAGGTCGACTCTTCTTTATAACTTTGCTTCTTTTCTACAAGAATTGAGGATATGAATTTATACTTTGATCTCTTAGGGTCCCACCACAGCATTTTAATCAGGTGGTTCTTCTCTTGTAGATTACCTCCATCCAGCTGCCCAGCTCTGACACTCCGATAGATGCCCTCAAGGTGAAACTTGCCAGCTACCTGCCTCTAGATGCATCAAACGAGTCCAAATCATCACTCTTCCTCAACCCTGCTTAACATAATGCTCCTAGTCTTCAAACATCTTTGGCATAAAGAGACTGGGCTCATTCTGAAGCAACTTTATAAATAAAAGTCAGATGTTGTCATATTGTTTTTAGAAAGAAAATTCAAGTCTCAGCTGTTCTGCATTTTTTTTTTATATTTAACAATCACAAAGATTCACCTTGGTACCTGATGTCAAAGTATTGTTTCTTTGTCTGATCTTTAGGGAAAAACAACAGGTGTCTTAAAATATTTCCTGCATAAAAGTACAAAATCAAGTTGCTTAGAACGTTTAGATGATTGTGATGAAATATGACGTGAAGCTTTCCTCGATGAAAAGCTTTCCTTTTGGCCGAAGTTGTTGCAACCATGTGCTGTGCTGGTTGACAACCCCCCCCCCCCCCCCCAACGCCAAACTGTGAAAAAAAAAAAAACTGCAACTTATAGTCCAGAAAATATGTTGTAGATGTGATGGGTTTCATTTTCTTACGCTACTTTTAGACAAACCAATGAACCTCCACCGACTGCTTCTACTTACCTATGGTGAAGTCCTCTAAGTTTACAACTCTCAGTCAGCATCATGGTCACCTGCACCTCTGACGCTTGATCTGAGAACAGAAATAAAAACGTGTCAAACCAGAAGCTTTGCACAGAGTTAGGTCGCTAAAAAAAGGCCTATATTCTTTATCACTCCATCATCAAGAATTCCTCTCCCCCAACAGTCATCCACAGAGGGAAACTGCAGAGGGAAACGGACCTGTGCCAGTTTTTAATCAGTGTCTGCAACCTTGCCATCATCTGGTACTTATGGAAACAGCTATTGTTCTTTTCCCACGAGACTTAAGAGACGGAAGCAAAGATTTCTAACAAAGTCATAACTGGCATTGAAGATATTGTTCAGAGAACGGTATCCACCCCGCTCTGAGTAAACATGAGAGAAAGGAGAGGTCAAAGGGAAGCTGGCAGAGAGAGCCGACACTTGCCGCTGTTAAACTGGCCGTAGCACACGCGGTCGCTCCCATTCAGAGTCATGCAAACCAGCTGCACGAAAACGACTTCTGAGTCATTCTGTGGGTTAATTTATGGGGACAGGAACCAAGAATGGCCATCTGCTGAAACCATTTGATCTACTATCATTAAATCTGTCCCACTGGTTATACAGCGGATCCCAGAGATGAAGAAATCCACGTTTCCACTTCCAGTAACATGCATTTACATCGACTTCTTAAAACAGGAAATAATAGTGATGTGCAGACAAACATTTGTAAGAAAATGTGTCACAATTATTATTTACTTCTTTCATTTCTTCACTGTATGTACAAAAATGCTGACTGATAGATCCACACGTCAGCAAATCAGCCACAGTCTGACCACATTACTCTAAGAGGACATCGACAACTTATCCTGGAGGGCATAAAATAACCCAGAGTATAATCTAAAGCTCTGCAAACCTCTTTTACCTGAGCTAAAGCTTGTGTTCATGATTTTGGGTAAATAAATGGCAGCTATGGATCTCTGAGGCTCCATAGGATCTTGTTTTAAATCATATCATAGAAATCAATAATTTATTTCTTACATATTTGGAAAAATGCCGACTGATGTATCTGCACTTCTGCAAATCAGCGTCACTCTGACTGCTAGCGACAACAAACACCCTGACGGATACAAATCAACCCTAAAGTTTCTGCATATTAAGCCGAGTGGTTCGACTGACCTTCACTGTCAAGGTGAAAGACGGCAGAACCAAAGCAGTCAGTTTGACTGAAGTAAAAAATACTAGCAGGGAGGCAAAGATAAGCTGGAAGAGGAACCTTTACTCAAGTCCTGCAGATTACGCTGCAAATATGTTTCAAAAAGTGCTTGATAAAAGTGTATTTATGTTTCATTTAGGTAGGTAAGTTAAATTATAGGCCATTAGAATAAGTAGTTTGGCTGCTATGATGTGAAATAAAATAATGTAGTCATTTTTTTCTTATTTGAAAAAAATTCATTAGCTCTTGCTTTTTGCAGCATCGACATCCCAGGAACAACTCGCTTCCAGTGGTATGTGTTCTTTTGATATGGGGGGGGGATGCAAATATAGACATAAACCCCTGGAAGTAAAGTTGTATCTTTGTTTAAAGAATGTAAAGAATAGGTCAGCTGCATTTAATTGGACATAAAGTCTAGCAGTCAGAGCATACCTTTCACCGTCTTTACAAAGACTTGCTTCTCCTTGGTGGGGTCCTTCTCATCTAGCAGCACTCCATGGAAGATGCGGCCAAATGTGCCTGATTGAGACAAAACCACATGTTTCAATGGGAGGGAAAGGGCCAGAGGCGTCTCATTCGTCGAATGAAAGGTCAACTCGCTCCCTGCCTGCCACGCCAGGCTGATCTGTGGACGGAGGTGGATGCATCTCAGACTAAAACACTTTGTCTCTTTAGGGGGATTTAGGCAGCTTTGGCTACTTCTGAAAACGTCTCTTAACAAGAGCAGCTCAGCCAACCTTTCATCGCTCAGGACGACTCAGATCTGTTGATTATCTTGATGTCGTTGAAACGCCCCGGGGACGTTTCTGAGGTAAAATGCCATTTCAGAACATAAACTATCTAGATAAACTAGAAAAAAAAAATGGGAGCTCCAGGGCAAACTGAGCCTTCGTTTCAACAGGAAAGTAGATGGAGCTTAAGAACAGGGTTAGGGTTGAAGTGTCTCCCTCCCCTCTTTACCCTCTTCATCAAGCCTGTCTGGACCTGCAGGCTCCTGAACTCCACACTCACTTTACCTCAGTCAAACAGAACCTCATGCCATGCATCCAGTCTCTCCTGTTTTTACAGTGGACTGCAAAAAAACTCATACATTATGTCACATAAGGGTCTCAATAACCAGGTATTTTAGAAGGATTCTATTAATTTGACAAACACAAAATAGAACAAAACAGTGAAGGAAAAGGAAACGTTTCACCCTTTTCCTCTCATCTATTCATCTATTTTAAAAAATACAAATCTGTAAAGTATGGCAGCCTGCATTGCTTAATTAGTGAAGCTTGTGGTTTTTATATGACAGAAGTGAAATTAAAACTTGTGCAAAGCAGACTCCCATTCATGATACATTAGAGAAAAGTCCCACCTGTGGAGACATCAGCAAGGAGCAGCTATAGACAGCTAAACATTGAGATTTAAGTAGGAGAAAGTTGAGGAAAATCCTCATGGATGTTTTTTATTTTTTCTTCTTAGCAGTAAATCTCAGAGCCTTTATTTTCCTTTAAATGGTGCCACATTCTTTCAGTCTTTCAGACTTCTTTGTCTGTGATGCCGTTTTAGTGAAACCTACAGAATTTAGCAAAAAAAACCCAACAGCGACGGCTGCTGCTTCCCATGCTGGTCTCCAGCTTGGTAACCTACTGTGGACGGTGGACCCTATTGTCGAACCGGGAATTTGTATCAACAGCATGAGAGTTAAAACAAAAGTTGCTGCTCGGAGCTGCTTCGTTTTCTATAAAGATGCATGCTACAACTTCTGGTTGGTTTGGTCTTTCTCTGTAGTGATCAATTAACACAGCTTTTATAAATTACCTTAAAACCTATTTGTTCATAGATGGTTTCTAACAATTAATGAGCAATAACTCATTTCTAACAGAAACCTGTTTTTTTGGTTTGTTGTCTGCCTTAATGTTTGCAGACGAAGCACAAATGCCTCATCAGATACCTCAGGTGTCCCCGTTAGCTTCACCATCTGACCATTTCAAACGTTTTTTGTTGAAGGAGTGTTGCCTTTGGTTACATGTCTGCATCTTACTGCAGGTCACACAGAGTAAGATGTGATTTCATTAAACTCGGTGCTAATGTACTAGTTTTTAAAATACAAATATCAACACTAAATGAAGATATTTCTGGGAAAAAAAAGCATATCCAGGAGTTATTATAGTCTGAATTCAGAGCCACTATAAAATATAGCTGGAAAAGAAAAAGCCGGCATTAACTTTATTTGTTTATCCAGAGGAAAGGCTCAAACTGATCCGCACACTACGTACCTCTCACATTACAGCTTAAACACACAAGATGACTAAAAAAACTTACAAGACAAAAACACCCACAGTCTAGTGATGGATTGTGTTGTATACATGCCATGTGTGGGCAAATCCAACAGAAAGGGAAGCGTAGCGACACCATGAACAGAGCGAGGTCTTCCTGATAACGCTGAAGCAATAAACAGCTGTTACTGAGCTCAAACCAAGCTGAGGAAAGATGTTTGGAAACTTAAACGTCAAAGTCCCCCCTTTCAGTCTGTAACATACCGTTCTTGGCAGGTTTTCACCCACACTGATCTGATGAGGCACGCTTATCCTCCACAGAAAGCTACAACAGCTTTCGAGCTAATGTCAATACTTGGAGGGGTTATTAAAAGGACACGTATACAGAGAAGGTCTGTGTGGGTTCTAACCTCTGAAAGGACAAAATCAATTATTTAATTTAAACTCCTTATAGAGAAACTTAAGAATTTAACAAGGCAGCTCTGGTTTTTCTTCAAGGCTCTGAAAAAAAACTGATTATTTAATCTGTGTCAGGAGGATGCCCCGTCTTGGTAAATCATTGATGAACCACCACTTGTTCTTTGGAGACCAGAGATATTTCTGCACAGAAGGATTTAGGAACTTTGTAGGCCTTTGTTATTAGATAAAACTATGAACAGCTGTGAACATTAGCAGGAGTGTCCAGCAGGCCAACATTACAAATAGAATATAATCTAAAGCAGTGCAGACCTCTTTTACATGAGCTAACGTTTATGGTTTATGATTCTGGGTAAATTAATTAATGGTGTCTATAGAGCTTCATGGTGAAAACAACCGATGAGCGAGAACAAAAAGGTCGGACTCATACTTTCCAAATCACATCTTAAAGATACCGAAGATTTCTAGGAAAACATTCAGTTTGTTAAACAGACAAAAAGTGAAGCTTTTTAAAAAACGTGTGTCTGGCTGAAAGCTAACCAAGCATTAAAGGAAAACAAAGGCCAACGTCTCTTTGAAGTGTGATCTTGGTCAAATTAAAGGATAAAGTGTGCGGGTTACAAACCTGTCAAACTGAAACGGTACGAGATACATTATCGATTTATGTCTGTGTCGTAACTCCAACATCAGCGTCAGGCTCCTCCGTTTCTTTTTTTTTTTTGAGAGGTTACTGTTAATAATTATTTTAAAACTACACCAAGCATGTAAATATTATAGCACATCTTAAATCCCTTTTGGTTTGTTGCACTGGAGCTCATTCGCTGAATATTCACCATATTTCCACCTTTTGGTTCAAAATGTCAGAAACAACACTGAATAGTGAGGGATTTACTTATATACTGAGATGTTGACTGAGGGTGTGAAGGGTGACAGTCAACCATGGAGAAAAGAGACACACAAGAGAACCCATTAATGAAAACAAGTAACTGAGGAACGCGAGGATGGAAGTGTGAATATTGGAAGAAAAAAAAAAAAAAGGTCTCACCATCAGGCTTAAAGTTTAAGAGTGGGGGAAAAAAAATGTAAAAAGGGTAAATAATTTGGATAATATTTGTGGAACAAAAAGTGAGGTACCTTCCTGTAAGACATCTCGCAGGGTGACTCTGTCCCTCGAGATGGCGATGTCTTTCACTTTCGCCTTGGCCTCCATTAACGTCACACTCCTCAGGTCATTCTTCTCTATTCGTAGAGATGGGTAACCTTTGAGGGGCAGAAAAAACTCTGATTATGCAAACATATTTCCTGTACAGTCAACCAGCTGCTACAGTTCAAATAAACTGTGGTGATTACTAGAAACAGAATAAGTAGGATGATGTGTAGTGCCTTACACACATTGCATATAAGCAAACGCATGCAAAGTCCTGTATTACAGCACCTTTATTACATAATCTTCCCATGTCCAAACTGTCAACAGCTGCAGCCCCACTAAGTTCCTCACACTATAGACACGTAACAGAAAATGGCAAAATGTTGCCTCCTTAAAATGCCATCGATGGCCGACAATTAACTTCTTATCCCCTTAACTACCAGCCAAGGTGCAATTTGATCAAACCACTGGAAACTTTTTATATTTTTTCACAATAAAACAAACCATGTCTTTTATTGGGATTTTATGATGGACAAACAAGCTACCAGGGACGCCCCCAGAAAAGTTTTTCCGTTTTCCAATACGATACCCATATAGCAGCTTTGACAGTTTACTGATTCACATTCGATACGATATCAGCTTACCATATCACCCAGTACGACAACATTTAAAAGGGAATGGAAGTAAAGTGTTTCTAAGAGCTTCCTAACTTGAAGATTTTATTTATATTCTGATATTCATTTTTTTGCTGACATCTGCCTAGTTTTTTATTAATCTAATTTTTTGTTACATGAAGATTTATTTTCAGGAAAAATCGGAATTTTTATTTCCACCGATCCTCTCCTTCTTTGTTTTCCAATCATGTTTCACACCTTGAATTTAGTTGCACTTTAAATTAAGGTAACTTCCCAGATTGCACTCTATAATGACTTTTCTTTATAATTTGTAGAAGTTAAATATAATTCATTTTGTAATGCGCTTTGAATAAAGTAACTTTTACCGTAATTCACCCAGCTATGTTCAACAACATTCCTACATTGATACCCCAATACTACAGCTGCACAATCTATATATAATCATTCATTTACACTTTATTGATCGCCGAAGGGAAATTCAGTTTAAACGCTGTTATCGTGGAGGCAATGTGTGCAATTTGGCAATCATAAAAAGGAATGCTTGGATGCAATATATGCAATAGAACAAAACAGTCCTGCATTACACTCTAGACATCTACAGCAGAGGATCTAAATTCAGTTCTTGATGGTTGGGGTCCTGCAGATTTTGGATGTTTCCTGATTAACGTTACTGCAATTACTGAAACAAGGTGTGCTAAAGCAGAGATGTCTAAAAAGAAGAAAAATATATGTATGGACAAATAAAGGTTTGTTGTTATCAGTTTCACCATTACAAATTCACAGCAATTGTATGTGTAGCAGATATTTTCCTGCAGTCGAACAGCTCTAACCAGTCTAGAAGATTAAAATATGCACAACATTGAAGTCTTCAGATGATACAGTTTAAAGAACCCCGAGTCCCTCTGCATTGGTTTTTTTTTCAGTTATATATAGTGAAAAACCTGAAGGGATGTGATGATGCTGACAGTATTGGATTTAATTCTAATAAAAAAACTCAACTAGAAATAAAATTAAATCACAAATGGCAAAACATAAGAAAACTGTTTTTTAATGATCTTCAAATAGATTTTGTTCAATAAAAATATATTTCTTAACTTTCATAAGAAAGTTATTAGTAAGAAATGGCTTAATACTAAAAAGAGCACTGAAAGTTTATTTGATTCAATTCAGTTAGTAAATAATTCTGACTAATATGCAGTTAAATAAACACAGAACAGGTTTAGGCTGCCCTCTAGAGGCCACTAAATGAACACCGACCTCAACCAGGCTTAAGAAGGAGTAAACAAATGGAGACATGAGAACACTAGACGGTAACAAACACAAACACTTCACAGAGAGGTTGCAGTTGAAGCAGCTGCATAAACAATAACAAGCGGATAATAAAGAACTTCAGAGAATGAGTTCTGCCTTCCATCTGCTCTGTCAGTGCTTTAAGGAACTTTCTTCTGCTGAAAAATACACTTTGTACTAGAAACTAACAAAACATTATTGGTTTGTTGGATAAAAAGTTGATTGGATTACATCAGAGAAGGAGTTTTCTAAATGGATAGTCCTCACTGTTAACCCCTTTTTATATTAATTACGTTATTTCTTCTACAAAAAAAGGAAAGAAAAATAGCAGCATAACAGCTATGACCTATTGTTTTTAAAATAAGTTATCCTCATATGTTAGAACCTCAAACCTTACACGCTTCTGTTCCCCATCATAGCACAAGGAGGAAAACATGCCCTATAGACGTTATTAGCACAGGGATGGTTTTAGCTAATGGTCAGCATCAGTGAGGGTTGCAAAAACAAAGCCATGAGGAAGGAAACATGGTATCAAAGCGCATGTAATGGGAAGGAAACTATTTTCAGCAGGGGTATGTCTGCTGCAGCAAGGTGTGAGACTGCAGCTGACGGATAACAGGAAGGCTCACTGAGAGACGGCAAAGCTGCTCAGTTTCATCCTGTGCAGCTCTGGCATGAAAAATGTTGGCAGAGTTTGCAAACCTCAGACTGAAGGCAGGATCTGGCCTGTGGGGAAAAATCACCCGACTCATACCAGATGCTTCTGGCAGATAGAAAACCGCACTTCAGTAATATTGTCTTCAGTTTAAACAGCGAATAATTTATGTCCTATTTTAGACACACTTAGTAACTTTATCTCTATCAACTTTTTACACCCCTAGAGCAATTTTTTATTCTCAAAAGCAACTAGCGATGAATTAAAAAAAAAAATGTTTTTTGAGTCTTTGGGAACAAGAAAACCCCCCCATGGCTCTGAGGTTACGGTCTACAGCAAGCATAGAGCGCAGCTGTGGGAGTCTATTGCTTCGAAGGCACCGACGGGCAGCGGAGGAAGAGCACTGATTCCTCCCTGGATTACAAAGCAGGATGCCAATATAGTGTAAACACACCCTCTGCGTTCATCTGCTGGCTTTAGGTTAAATTCAATAAAATAACAAAATGTATATAAACAGATTAGGGGCAGGTAAAATACTAAGAAAAACTTGAGTTAATATTTTTATATTTTGAATGTTTTGATCACTTTCCATCTTCTCAATGTTGATATTCCTCTCTCCTACAATGAAACAACATACTTTTTATTTGAGATGTAAAGTGTTTTTTGGATTTCAAATAAAATGATTTTTTTTTATAGGTTTATTTTAGTTTTAAAAAGTTATTTATGTTATGTACTCTTTTTGAAATGTAAACAAAAAAAACCAAAACAAACAATCAGCACTCCTTTGGTTTTTTTGCCCTCATGTTTGAATTAAAAAAAAGGAAAGAAGTATTGATTAGGGTATCCATAAAATACTGGATCTATAGGTTATATGGTTAAGAGTGATAGTATTGCTAAATCATTACGATAGCCACTTATGGTGACATCACATCTGCCATTATAATTGCTTTAAACAACTGAGGGCTGATCATAACTAAAATTGCCTTTTTCATAGATAACTGATTTATAAAGTTCACTCAAAACACTAAAGTTGGTTTATTTTCTTTATCTAAATCATGAGATTTAATTATTGCTGTTAGGGGTTGTAGTAAAAATAAGCAAAGAAAATACTTTGGGACAATCATTTTTACTGGCAGAACGTTACTGTGATCCAGAGGGAGACAGAACTGTGACCCTGGACCATTTTTGTGGAAAATCTTTAATGAAATATATTTTTGCTGCTAAATTCAACCAGGAAGCCTTAAAATATTCAGAATGGTATTAACAGGCAGCTTCATGACATTAAGAGATTAATACTGAAAAAAAAAAAAAAAGGCTGAATCTTTTAATACTCTGGAGATGTGCTTCAGTAACCCAAAACCTAAGCAGAGTTTGTTGCTATGGTTACATATTTCATTTACCAAACCCTATGAAGGAGCCTCTGAGGACCTGCTTAAGTGTGACAGAGGAAGGAGAAGTGTGTGCTAAGACATTGTGTTTCCATTTCCTCTTCCTAGCAAACTTACTTTTGGTTTCATGAGGGGGGGCACCTGGGTTTTGGAAGGAGGAGGCAGCAAGCTGGAGAATGGGAGCAGAGCCAGGGTGATTGTCTGATGACAGGAGGGGGAGGCAGGGAGTGGAAGGAGGGAGAAAGAGGGAGAAATAAGCAATTACAAGGATGGCACACACAAATTCAAACAGCACCTGGATGGACAAATAGACAAACCTAGAATCTGTTTAGACTTCCTTTCACTCGAGCAAAGATGCATCCTTATAAAAGCTCTGGGTTAAAGCATCGGTAGAGGACACAGAGAGAAAATTAAAGTGGGTTGGACTAAATGCACAGAGAGATGCAGATTGTGTCCACAAGAGGGCGATGGGAGATCAAAATGATGCAAAATACCTGTAAGTAGGGCAGAGCTGCAAAACGAATATAAAACCTTTAGGATGAGCTAAGCAAGCTAATACTTCCCCCATCTTAGCTGTAGTTGGAAAAAAAAGAAGAAAAAGAAAACCGACTGAGGAGTCAATGTGAACATGACCACAAGAAGCTGAGCAGAGACGTCAACCAGCAAAGAACAGATCCAAAGTAAAACATATTTCTAATTACATTTAAACAGATTCAATAACCCCAGAAATTATGTTTCAGAACTTATGTGCTTTATGTTTTATTCCATATGGCCACGCAACAACAACAACAACCCTAAGAGGATATGATGTTGTATCAAAACACAAACATCCTACAGGTTTCTTCTCAGCAATGTCTTCATGTTTATATGATCTTGACGTCTTTCAGCTTCTCTTCCTCAGTTTCATTAAAGTCAAAGAACCTGGTATGGAGCTCCATGAGGCCCAAAAGTCCAACCTGCTCTAGCTGCTGCAGCTGACATATTTCAACCTACCTTTATGTTGTAAAACATTGCTTCATTCTTTAGCACATTGAAGCCACATCTAATAAGCCACACGTGGATAATAAAATAACCTATTTAGCATTGAACACAGAAACGTCTGAATTCTAATGGTTTTATTCAATACATAAAAAAAATACCTAAAGAAATCCTCCCTGGTGGAAACATTACTGAGATGAAGGCACATTTTAAAATCTAGTTTAACAACAATTCACTACATTACTAGAATAAAGTAATATTTTTAGAACGATAACAATTGGAGGATAAGGTGTTAATGTTATGAGAGTAAAAAACTTCAAATAGAAGAATTAAGAAGTAGTTTAATGTGAACAATTATTTGAAAGAACAGTCTCCTCAGAGTTAAAGTGCTGGGCTCCATCTGAGGACTCGGTTTGGATCAACCGATAACTTAATGTCTCAAAGCCTTCTTCTCATTAAAGACAGGTTTTTTTTCTTGTAAAAAGACTCCCTCATATTACGGCTTTATTCTGGTTATATAGTAACTTTATTTATGTACATTACTAGTGTGATCGTTTTATCCTCATAGACCTAATAAGGACTTTATTCTGGTCATTTATCTTGGTATGACCCTAATGCTCTGCCATACTTTATTAAAGACGCTTGAAATTATCGAAAGAAAAAAATTAGTGTTTGAACTGTGATCTCAATAAAATATCACATAAACTAAAGATGTAAGTACCTAATTAAAGTCTCCATCGGTGGTGTTATTTTTTGTTAAGTGCGCCCTTAGCTACAATAAGAGGGAGAACATGGTGGTCCGCGCTCAGGGGAAGAACCAGGAACCGACCTCAACTTTTCAGAGAGATTGTTTATATTTAGCACTTAAGTTTGTTAGCACGTCTACCTTTCCCAGCAGGTTCTATAATTGCATCAATTTGGGTTTGATCACTTCCTGCTAGGTCCACCCCCCACCCCCATTTTAACTGCTGCCTGATGCAAAGCACATGCTACTGATTTTTACACACTGCTTGGAGCAAAAGAGGTCACAAGGCTAGAAGCAACAACAGAGACAACAGTGCTGCAAGGGCTCTGCTCCTCATCCCGATCTTATGATTCCAGTGAGGCTCATTAACTTATTCAGACGGCAATTTGATTTGGAAAAGTATCTGCATTTGCAGATAGCAGGGTGAGGAAATAAAAAACAAACAGCACACTAAATGGAGATAAAGGAGTAATCTAATATGAGCATTCACAGATCCTAACTGAATGCATCTGGTCACATACACACTGCAGATGAGGAGGAAATGCAAGAAAACACCTTACTGGTGACAGAAGCAGCGTTGTTTGGAGTGTCGGCCCTCAGGTACTGCGTGGTCTGGGTGGACGGCTGAGAGAGACCCTGCGAGCTTCCACTGTCACTCACACTGACATGAAGACAAAAAAAACCAAAAACACGTTCATTACAGCAGGGATCAGACTGCATGTCACTGCTATAACGCAGTTAATTACACCGCTTTGCTTTCTGTGATCTAATCTGAGAACAAGAGAGAAGATATGAAATTACAAAAAAATGAAGCCTAATCCTCGTAGCTTTAAAGCTACTCTTGGCTCTTTCACACTGTTGCTAAGTCTTCCACAAGGAAAGTTGCTATAGGCTGTCCTAATGATGATGTCATAGCCTTATTTGCATATCCGGTCACGAGTTTCAACAAAACAGGAAGTGATTAGAAACACTAATTTAAAAGAAAACATTTAATTTGAGGTTTCGTATAACACGTTTCCTGAACTGAAACTACATTAATTAATCTTGTTATGCTATTAAATTCATATTCAAGACAGTTAGCAGTGGATGAGGGCATGTATGAATTAAATGCAGGGGGGGGGGATCTACTTTGGTGAAATGGTTTAAAAAAAAAAAAAAACCAAAACATTATGTTAAATATATATTGATACAGAAGGTGACTAGTGCCACAATACAGTAAATAAATACGTGGTAAATAATCATTTGATGCTGGTGGAATCAGTGGAACGTTTAACACACACGACTCATTTTCTTTCTCACTAGCTTGTCTTGGTCTTTTACATATAATCCCAATCAAATATATTTTATTTTAAGGATTAAATAGGGTTCAGCTGAAGAAATACTGACTCAAGAGATTTTAAATCAAATCTTCAACCTCAGGCACAGCAGAAAGTATTTCTTAAAACAAGCTAAACTTGAGATGTGATCGAATATATATACAGCTTCTAATCCTAAATATTTCCTTTATGCTCTCAAATGAACCCAGCATAAAGTCAATTTTTTAATCAGTGCTCTAAGTAATATAAAACAACACATTAAAAAAGAAAAACTGTTGAAAAACTGAAGCCAACCTGTCCTCCATCTCCACCCTCTTCACGCTGTGCAGGTGGAGGATGGCCAGGATGATGGCCACAAGAAATATAACGATGCAGCAGACGCTCACGCTGATGTAAAACACCTGGGTGGAGGTGGTGGGAGTGGGCACGCCGTCGACTGTGGGGGGGGAAACAAAGTAAGCGACAGCGTCACTGATGTTAAAAGTTAGGACTCGATTGAATTAAGATATTAGAAAGGCTTCAAAGAGCGACAGAGATATGGAGGCAGAGTCAGAAAAATCTACACTTGAAGGCGGATTTCAGAGCTCCTAAGGGGTCACTTCAGCTGATGGAGACCAGTGGTTGAGCTTTTTTGCATCACTTTTAAAGAAAAGGCTCCAGGCCTGCATCTTTCACCATCCAACCAAAGCTAATGGATGCTTTGTTCCTGGGTCTGCTATCTCACAAAGAAGAGAACAGGCACTCAAAGGTCTGTGGGTCTGACAGTGAAATTTCTAATGACCTTTTCTCCTGGACAGCTGATCTGCTTCAGCGCCACAGACAGACATGGGTTAAACATGGTGCCAACAGAGGTTACATTACTTACTTGGGGGGGCGCTGTTATTGTTGTTGGGAAAAGAAATCTTGGAGTCGGAGTCAGTACCTGTTGGAAGAAGAATGGACAGTTTGATTACGCCTGAGAAACATCTATTTCATTGATGGTTCAGAGATAGACCTTTATGGCCCAAGTTCAGTGCAAAGCAAAAGTATTCACACCCCTTTAAACCTCGACAAACTTCAACCACAAACCCCTGAATGGGAGTCTATGTGAAAGACAAACTATGGAAGGAAACTGAATTGCGGTTTGCATTCGGACTTATTGCCTTCATGAGAAACTTTTTGTAATTTGTCTTTTAAACATAAATAAGAAAGGATTTATTAAAGGAAAACCCTTTTAGTTTGTCACTTTCTATAACACGTTAGTGAATTTTCTTTGGCCTAAATGGAAATCAGGATGCGGTAGGAAAAATGGACACAGAACTTCACCCATAACAACATCATCCCCAAAATGAAACATGGGAGCGGGAGCATCATGATGTGGGGAAGATTTTTCTAGAACAACTATAACCCGACGATAAATGAAGTGATTTTCAGGTTATCCATATGTAGAACCGCATTACGTAGAAACTAAACGGTCAGCGAGGAGAAGGAGATGTTTGGTGAGCAGAGTGAAGCTGCACTGAGAGTTTAGGGGCGGTGGACGCAAAAAAACACAAAAGCTAACCTTTTTTTTAGTTTGCCACGTTAACCAATCAAGGATTAATGTGGTTAATGTGTAGCGCTTTATTTAGTCTAAAACTCAGAGACGGTTCATCCGTCACATGGCAGCAGCAAAGCAGATTCTGATACTGGGTCCTGGACAGAGGCGATAACTGCTGGCAGCGATTATCCAGCTGCAGCTCCTGCAGCAGCTGGTGGTACTGGGTGAACTGGGAGATCTGGTGTACCCAGCGACTCTAATTCACTGCGCTGTCGATACATACGGTAAGCCGTTTTAAGCTATAATAAGACTGGAGATTAATTACCGATATTTGCATCATAATTTTCTCCAGTCAAAGCTAAATTATAAATATTTGAATCTGAACTTTCAACTAGTCGGAATGACATAGATATCTATGACAGTAATTCCGGATAGTTAAACTTACTGATTAAATGTTAATATGACATTCCACACCATGCAAACTCAGGCAGAGAATGTGACATATCCCATGGCAGCTTTAGAAGCTGCAAAAAAGTGGTTCTGTAAAGTATTACAACCCTACTGCAGGAAAGAAGTGTAGACAGACACATTTGTGATCAAAAAAGTCCAACACATTAAATTTGGAGTTTACAGAGGGTCTTAAATGTTTCCAAGTCTGGGATCTTCAGGTTTACAGCGAGTTGAAGGACTTTGACACGGGGGCCAAACCCACAGAGGTCGGAGAGTATAAACAAAGACCTAACCCAGAGGAGTTGAGAACTAACTCCCACCAGAAAACAAACACCAAAATGGATCAAGAATACCTCTAAGTTATCAGGTATTAATGCAAACCTCTGGTAGCTGTGTAAAGGAAATACAAAGTGTTTTTTCTGGTTTTAGCAATATTTCAGGTGTAACAATGATTGATTTATTTGGAATACAAAAAATATTTTATTTACAAACACCCTGCAGTACCTCTACACACCTCTAGGTGGTGGAAACTCTTACACTGAAGACCTCTGCAATTAAAAACAAAAATAAAAATCCTACAACGGTACAATAGGAAGAAGTAGTTTAGCGAGGCACTGTTTCTACATGTTATGATCTATAACCTGCATCTAAAGAAAAACATTTCAAATGATTAAAGTTATTTCTATTCCCACACTTAACCCTTCAACACCTGTAATAGAAAAGGTCCTCCTGGTACTTTTTCCTCTTTATTTATCAAAAAGTCAGTCAAATAAATAATTGTGTGAAATATTTTATCACTTTTTTAGAACTTTTAAAATGTAGAAATGTAGAAAAAGAAACTCGCATTTTTATATAACATATAAAAATGTGAAAACAGTGCAAGTCTTTCCTTTATAAACACCAAATATGAACAGGTCCAAATACTTTGAGATGACAGAAAATGTATTTAAACTATAATGCATATTCATAAGCAGTTTTGTTTTCCTGAATCATTTCATTTAATTCCAACAGCTTAATAAATTCCAGTAATAAGCAGAGGTTTTTTTTTTATCCACCATGATGTTTGAAGCAGCATCTGTCCATTGAATGCAGAGTCCAACTCCACACTCCTCACATCCAATGGCTGCTCCTTTGGCAGAGGGAGCATCTATCTGCACTTTAACAATCTTTTCTCCAAACCGGACAGAAACTGTACAACACACTGCTAAATTACTGCTGAGTATGTCACTAATCTGAATAACTCTTGATATGTTATGGTAACACAGCAGGCATTTTATCAGTTTGTTGTTTATGTGTCATGTAATGTTAGCATACCGTACAATTATTTAGCCCTTAATTGTTGCCTCTATTCTATCAGAAAATTTTCCCCAAATATGTGACTTAAATATGTCGTTTCCTTCTTTATTATGCATTTTATGGCTAATGCAACTTGTACTTATAATCCAGAAAAAAACAGTAAGTGATTGTTTTCATACTTTTGAGGCACATTTTCCTTCTCTTGAAGTTAAGCACTGTGAAGTTGACGTGACTGGTCAGATTGATCTGCATCGTGACACGCGCCTCTTCATCGAAGCCCTCAGAACAGACCATATCCACCCTGAAGACTGTGGAGGAAACACAAACATGAATCAAACGACTTTTAACACTTTGAGGACTTTTGCGAGACAAATGTGTTCTATAACTGCAGGACAGCTCTGTGAAATAAAAAATAGAACAAAAAAAAAAAATAACTTAAGACAGCAGGGATAAATAACAGCTTTGTTTATAACTAATGGTACTGATCAACCAATATTGTTTTTCAAAGGCTGACGCTGATTACTTTGATATCAGTCTAGTTAGGACCAACTTCCTGGAGAATTTCAGTCCATCATCTTAGACCTACAGTAATAAACTCGTGACTTGTCCACAGTGGACCCACCTGATGCCCAACAAGCTCTGCACTGGTGGCAACAAGACATAAGGTCTGATCAAAGAGTGAATTTTGTTCCAATATTGTTGCAAGCAAAGAACACATTCGATAAATGTAAATTAAAAAATGCATTTCAGAATTGAAACTTTGGAAAAATTAGTAGTTATTTTTCCGATTTCATTTTTTAAGATTATTGTAATATCTTATTTTTTTAATTATATTTCTTCAAAATTCACTTTTTTGGTTTCTATATTATAATTTTTTTTATTACTTGTTTTTTTTTTTAGATCTTTTATAAAGGTTTACCAATTTTGCAAGTTTCTAAGTTTTACAAATGTTATTTTTTTGCAAAGTGCATTTTAAAGATAAGATTTTTTTTACTTTCAAGCCCGATACAAATGTCATCCCTGGAGACGGATAGAAATGAGTCTCCTCTCCTCACTCCAGAGAAGTTTGCCTCAAGAAGTAAAAATAATGTGATCTGTAAAATACAATTATAATAGTAAAAAATTAAAAACATTTTCTTGATTTCATTCAATTTCCTTCTTGGAGAGCATTTTTTTTTAAAACAAATTTTGATTTAAACAACAGGTCCTTTGTTCACAACAGTTTTAGAACAAAAATCATTTATTTAATCATATTAAAATATTTTTTTCTGATCGAAAAACAGAAAAGCACATTATTTTGATAAAGCTTAATGCAACAAATGAGTTTGCATGAAATAAAGCAGCAGAGAAAAAAAGGGTATTGGTTTTACAAAAACTGACAAATAGAGCAAAGGATAAAAACAGGAAATGTTTGAAAGACCTGATGGAACACGGGGCATCTCTCCCTGACTGGAGATGTTGCTTGATGGGGGGTTCAGGACAGCTGGGTTCTCCACGTAGAATGCAAGCTGGTAATCAACCTTTGAATGACAAAACTAATATTAACGTCCCACTGATTTCACACAAATATAATCGTTAATGAAGTGCTAACCCCTTACCTTTGACCTGGAATACCAAGTGAAATAAAGGCTGTTTGTCTCGGTGGGCACAGGCATGTTAAAGGAGAGTGCGTAATGGCTCACCATATCATTTCGCACATAGTACAGCTCTGCATCTAGACCTGTGAACAAATGAAAAATCTAATTAGAGCCGTTTAAAACTGAATGAAAATAAAAAAAAAAACGTCCTGCAATCAACTTAAATTATTCCATATCATCGACTGACAAGTAAAAAACTATATTCTCCCTCCACAGCTTCCACTTTGGACCATGGTTTCTCTAAAGATGCACAGAAAAACCAGGTAGTGACAGATGTTGGGTTGTTGTCACTATACTAAAATTTCTATACTAAAGTGCCTATTAAAATATCCAATACCAATAGCCTTTTGGATAACATACAGGTGACAATTTATAAGAGGCAAAAGAAATACCTTTATTAACATTAACAACTCACATTTTCAGTCTGATCACAAGAGAAATCCTTCTCACAGAATTAGAGATGATCAGTTCAAAATAAAGAACCAAATGGAAACACAATCTGACAATATTTTAGGCTGCTTTAAGTATTATTCTTTCAAGGTATATACAGTAATCTAAAATTAACAATAGCAATAGCATTTCATTTTTTTTTTATTTCCCAGGATGCTTAGTGGCAGGTTTTTTTTTATACTTCTATCAGTGAGATAGAAGTGTGTTATATGGACCTGCCTCATGGGTGCTGTTCATTACTTATCCTAAACCTTAAAACTACTGCCCTGATCGTAACAGTTTTATTTATTTTTTATTCAGCCAGTTAATATAATATATAAATATATAAAAGAGAGACTAAAAGAGAGCTAGACTTCCAGCCGATAACAAGAAGGCTAAAAAAACTAACCGAAAAGCTGCTGTTTTTTTATTTTTTTTATTTTAAGTCACCTTCTAATGGAACATACTGGATAGGGAAATGAGGTAATTAAATGATTAATACTCTCTAGAGACTTTCATACACAGAATTTAAATCTATGTTAAAATCCTTTAAAGATATTTCCATATAGACGGGATAACAGTCAAGAAAAACACATGTGAAGGTCTCTAAATCTGTAAATGTAAGTCAATAATGCTACTACGTGTATTAGTCCCTTATCAGCTCAAACATGCATGTGACATTTGATGTGATACATGTGAGAATACAAGTTTATATATTTACGGGTAGGAATCTACAACCTCTGATAAAACTGTTGCACTCCTTACCAGATGGTGGCAGTAATGAGATCAAAGTTGCTCACCAACCACCATTTTCATGAAAAGAAGAGGAAGAAGACAAAAACAAAGCTATAAATCATACATTATGTATTAGCTGAAGTGTTGCTCTAAAAGCATACGCTGTGGAGAGTTCAATGGATGGTTTTGTTTTCATTTTATTTTCATTCAAAGGCAGTTAGTTAAGAATTTCAGGTGCATTATCACCAACTAGTAAGAAGAGTGAACAACTTCCCCAAGTTGTTATTTGTACTCTTATTATTGTTTTGTTAAAAAGTTCTAACTTTGTGTTAGCAACTTCTAACCTTGTATTCTCACAGTATTAACATCTGATGTCACATGTACATAAGACTGAAATAATTGGCAACTATTTTGGCAACCAAAATTGCATCGTTACCTAGTAATGGAGCACATATGCTAAAGTAAAACAGTTTGCTGACAGAATGACCTGCCTCCACTATAATTAAGTTAAAACTACAGATATAATCTAAAAATATTTATAATCAGAAATACTTTAATAATCCCAGAGGGAAATTAGTTTTGTTACACGCTCCAGATATACAAACATTTTTATATTTATATGTACAACAAACCAACACAAAATATTATAAATATAAGTATATACACATATAAAACTTTTTCATAAAGGTTAAACTATTTATTCATATATTTATAAAATTACATGCTTAAAAAATTTCATTTTCAATGTTTTGTCTTTTGTAATCAAGTAAAAATACACAATAACATCTTTGTTTTCCTATATTCCAAATGTTAGTTTAATGAGAAATGTTAAAATTCACTAAAAGTATCTCTTTTTATATTGATGGAAAAGTAATCAATCGATTACTAAAATAACTAATAGGTGCAGCCCTAAATGTACATATGAGTTGACAACATGGAAAAAAAGCAAACATACAAAAAACAAATCCTCATTTAATTAAGTACACTGACTTACAGTATCCTTACATACCTTTTTAAATAAAGCATGCAGAAAAAGATGGTTTGGGTAGAGTTTTAGAAAAAGAATGATTCTGCCTGGTGCATCTCTTATCTTCTCTCATAAAAAAGGTATCTAAGATTTCTGGCGGTACCATTTACAAGTACAAATAAACACCCTCAAATCTACACACGTAAATTGGTATGTTTGTGTCTCATCAACGTGAAAACAACCTTAAAGTGATTCGTCTGTGGTGATGAAATCGTTGATCCTGTCCTGAGGCAGCCCTACGGGTTTCTGAAGGTGGCTGATTGTGTGAAACCTTCAGGGTTAAAGAGGACATTTAAAAATGGGTCCAGCCTCTTGCACCCCCTCCCTAAAGGCTTTCTCCAAGCCTCTGCATATATAACAGAGTCACACACTGCCTCAGACAAAGACATTCCTACCAATTTACCAACTTTGAGAAGAGGCACGTGTTAGATTAACCAGCACCTGACGAGCCCACAGAAACAGACTTTGTTTTCACTCAAATCATATTTTTCCACCTCATTTGTTCTCTCAAAAATAGAAAGTTTGAATTAGATTATGTTTATGGTAAAATGGGATTTTTTTGGGGGTCGGGGGAATCGATGTTAAACAGCCTGGAACCTAATTTGTCTCATCAGTAGCTAAATTCACAACAGATTATTGTGTTTTCTTGCTAAAACAGATGATAGGTCAAATATAGGACATACCAGCTGTGTGTCATACGAGTTCAACATGTTCTACGCCAAAGAGCTGGAAATCAGAAATTTAAACAGAAGGATATTTATAAGCACAAATGTGTCCACATATGAAGAAATTTGATCAATTAAGCCAAAGTAAAGGAGTCTGAAAACAGGAACCAAAGGTCACGGCCACAGGAGGCCCAGAACGGAGAATAAGTGGTTCCTGAGGTAAAGGAAGTGGAACTACTGCAGTCTGATCCCTGACACACACACACAGACGCTGCACACTGAGTGAATGAGATTAAAACTCATAAATAAAACACCAATGCTGTTTTTTAATGAGGCTTGGTCTCTTAATGAAAGCTTCACCAAAATATCACACTATTCATAAGCATCTTTGTTGCAAACAGACGTCTTGAATGCTGATGGGAAATTATATTTTAGCTTCCTGAACAATGAACTGGCAGCATGTTGTTTCCAGTTGGACGTTTCCATTTCTTTCTGCATGTGGGAAGGGATTTACAACAGCAGAGGGAGAGCATGACTCACAGGGCTTGAGAAACCATTTGGTCAGTTTGACCTGTGGTTCTTAAACCTTTTTAAAATAAGTATCACCTACTGGTGATACTACTAAGGCAGTTTTTGAATTGCAGAGACACTCAGGAGAGACGGCGACTTTTCCGCTTCAACTAAAAATGTATATTACAATGCAGAGGAAGATTGAAAACAACAAAAACAATTTTAATCAGAAAAACAAAAACGGTGTTTTAGATTTTTAGCAAAATCCCAGCACCAGTTAATTTACCATTTATCGGGATATATTTCTAGTCATGACATTGATTTTTTATTTTTTTTTATCGTTTGAACAATAAATTAGAATTGGTTATGATAAAAAAAAAATAAAAATGGGTGAATTGTAAAAGGTTTAATGTTTTTCTTCTTTCAGGTATGTTGAATATGATTGAATGCTGTTGGTATGTGACGTAAAGATATAAATCAAATTTGTTTATATAAATGGTGGAAGCTTTTTTCAAAGTAGTGTTTATGATCAAGATACCATTCAGATACCAAGAAAACTTCAAAGAACTAATGAAGAGTTTCTTTAGCTGAGTTTGTTTTTTTATTTCTCATCTTTACAGTAGTACGTCACAAACTATAGTGACAACCCCATTAACATCCGTCAAAGAAGCTGCAACAGCAAGTGGGACAAATAAAACTGACTGTAAGATTTACTTGTTGTTTTTTCTTGCATTTTGCAACATTCTAGACCATCAAGTAAAAATATTAACATTGAACCTACATAAGGAGTAGTGGGGTCCTAATATCTGCAGGTTAACTAAATAATTTAACATGATAAATGTATGTTCTCATGCTCAGACAGTAATATTGTGCAATTTAATTGTTTTTGAACCAATTTAAATCCCTTCTATTTTAAAATTTCTTCAGCTGTTGGACCTGTTCAATCAGGAGTACAGTATCTCTGACTAACTGCAGATTCTTCATGCTACAGATTTCTGTTTTAGATTATAATAAGATCCAATTAAAAATGACATTTTAACTAAGATTTTTTTTCTATTAGTGTGATGTACCCTTTCATAATTTTTTTGAATGACTGTGCATATGATCAGAAAAAAAAAATGAAATATGGATGGGGCAAAACAAGCTTTAAGTTAAGGAGTGAGCTGGTAGTTTAAGGATAAAACCTTTTAAATTATGTTTTATTGGATTTATGCCACTTTGATCATTTGGAAAACTTAAAAGCATTTCTTTGACGGATACTTTTTTTCTTCCTCATACTAATAGATGTGAAACCTGAAAAGGGAAAATGCCATACTTTCCAGGATTTTTCCCAGAAGGTGAAGGAATTGTGAGGTAGAGGAAAGACATCCTAAACAGGCTATGAGACATTCAGAGCAGCTGCTGCCTAGAAGGTGGGGTAATTAAAAGAAGAGAAAAACATTTCCTAGCCATCGCCTGCAGACTGAAGTTTGGTTGTATTCTGTGATCGACATCCAACAGTTTTTGTGGATGTGGGTTTTCAGAATCCATTTAGTCTTCATATTTCAAACAAAAGATCCCTTAGAAAAAGCCTCAAATCTGAGGCCTCGTTCACACCAACATGTCCGAGCACGTTTGGACAACGCAATGCCGCTATGAACATACTAAAGAGGCACTGAGGGAGGTTTCCTTTGGCTCAGCTTCAGAGGTAGCTTGGGACACTTGTGTCTGGGGTCCAGAACACATTGTCCTGGGACACATTAGAAGACCACCCGCTGACATGACTCCTCTCAAACAAGCTACCTGGAAAGTTCCAGGTGTTCGAAAAAAAAAAAAAAAAAAAAAAACAAGAACACAACAGCTGCTGTCAAACCTAACGTGCTTATAGCCAAGTTAAAACAAGCTTTGTTTGTTTTAGATGAAAGATTTACTTCCTGGAATCCTCCACAGAAAGGGTAGGGGTTAGGGTTAGGGGCAGAAGAAGTAGAGTCTTCTTCACAACCAACAGGGATGCATCAAGTGGTTTCTGAAAGAACAGAGAGTGTCTGCGGTGTTGAACTGTCATGTTATATCTTCTCAGCTGCTTAGAAACATTTATCTGTAGTATGTTGTTTTAGTGTTGGTTTGGATCAGAGATAACGGTTGATATTTTTAGCCGATAAGTGTTTGTTTCCTGTCTTGGTATTGGCCGATATGTCCAGGAGGCACAAGTATTATCGTGCTGACTATTTGCTATTTATTATTTATGTTTTCTTCTTTCTTTCTTTTTTGGATAAAATTGGTCCCTAAAAAAAGAAAAAAAAAGAAACTAGGCAGCACATATAGGAGACTGATTAAACTGATGTCAAAGTAGAGCTGGACAATATTTCAATATCAATATATATCACGATATGGCTTAATTCAATATTTTTATTTTATTTTATTTTATTTTTTTCCACACACATGTCCAATATTTCAATATACATCACAGTCTGTAAACATAGCATTGGTCACTGACTGATGTTCCAGGTTTTCATGCAGTTGTATGTGTTTTTGTTTTTCAAAGCTAATATTTATTAAATCTTCTGTTGGAGGATTTTTATAAACGTTGCAAAATATTCGTCTTAAGCTTGTATAGACATCTATTATGGGCCATCTTGGCCGTTTTTCTAAGGCTTTTATTTTTCCTACCTCACCACTAAAATTAAATCGTATCGACCGAAATTAGGAAATGTATCGTGATATCAATTTTAGACATATCGTCCAGCCCTATGTCAAAGTAGTCTGTATTGGCCCTTAACAAAGAAAAAAAAAGGTTGTATTGGTCGATCTCTCCTTTGCTTACAATACTTTCATGATGCACATTTGGTTTTCTAGTTAGGAACAATGTGAGACAATTTAATAAATCAAATGCTAACAGTGCTAGCATCTCTGTGGGATTTCCGTTGCAGTTTAGCATCATGCTAAGAGCCTTTCAAGCTTTGGTTCCCCGCAAGTGAATTATATCCACATTTCTTTTTATAATTATAACTTTGATCAAAGATGTGGTATAAAAGTAATGTGTATGTATGTATATACGTATAATAAAGCTTTACTTAACCTGGAAAGTCTTGTTGAAATTAAAAACCTCTTTTTCAAGGGCGTCACGGGCCAGAGGCACAAAAAGTTGAATCAAGACAACAATAATATACAATTAAGATACAACTCAAGAAAAACAAATATGTGGTTTTACTTTGCCTGGGTCTCCAGATGAAGGATTGGGCTCGGATTGGAAAAGGGACAGTGCCCACCGATTTAATTGGGATGTATCTGAAAAGACGAATTTTTAGGCAACAACAAAAGATTACTTGGAGCTAGGGACGCACCGAATGTACGGCCACCAAAAATGTAGACATTAGATATTTAACACATTTAACATTGAAACAACACAGCCAGAAACGGTGTCGAGTGTGCAAAGAAAAGGACTGAAGCAACAGAGCAAAGTTGGAGGAGCAGAGTTTGTCAGAGTTGAGCTCGCGTCAGACAGCTTTTTAAATGAGGATGTCTGAGCTTAAACACTACACATCGGTCTCAAACACGCAATAGAAAACTAAACGTCCCCATCACCATCCTGAATATGAGAAGAATGAAGCACAGAAAGGGAAACAAAAACCAAACAATCCCACTCTGTCTGTGGCGGATGTGCTTAAAAAGGCAAGAAAGTTTCCCAGTGATTCTGCCAAGGTAAAGGGCATAATTAAAAATGTCAGTGGTGAATAAATATGCTGATGCTTCTGTAACTGATTAATTGAAATGCCTTGATTTTAGAGTTAAAACATATCATAGCCAAAAATTATATGATACTAATATTTGACATAATGTTTTTGTTTTCTGCCTTGGTTACTCATTTGTCTCCAGCTTTGGCGCATTCCTACTTGGGGCTGGTTTTTTGTAGCACTCTGGTACCAGAAGCAGCAGAGACTCAAACAGACGATCAAAAACTTGATTTTTTTCATATTAGGGTCTCTTTAATTCCTCTCCTCAAGGCCCAGTGTTCTTCACCTTTTAGAGGCATCTCTGCTTCTAAAACCACATCCTTTTAGAAAGAAAGTTGAAATACGATCTGCAACGTGATTAATATCAAGACAATCCTGTTGCTTATTAGTGGCTGAATGTGATATTTAGAGTAATAGCAGCATATTTTAATGAACAGTGGAGGAGCATAGGAGGGAACAGTCCCAGTTAGCCAGATTATCAGGGTATTACTTGGTACCACTGATTCCCACATGTCTTCCAGGAAACAAGACAATATATTTCAGAGCTGCCAAATGTAATCAGCTCTCTGCCGTCGGTCACTGAGCAGCTTCTCAGCAGCAGGAGTAGTTTGCTAAAGGGCACATCAACTTCTCTTTCAAGTGTTGGCAGGGAACGCGGATTACTCATTTTTCTCATTCATTACTCATTTCTCTTTCAGTCCAAAAATTAAAAGCTGAAACAGATCCTCTGGTGGGGAACTTCGTCACCACAAAGGAATGGAACGAAGCAGATCCATTGATGTCGTTTACAGATGGCTTTACATTTCAACAACGACTCGGCGCTAGGACCAGCCGCTCGCTAAGGCGTTTCTACACGTCCAGCTCTCTCTCTTCTGAAGCTGTGGGGTCTGTCTGAGAGCAAAAGGCCTTGGTCAGGTGGCCAAGTCTGGGACTGAGACCAAACAAAGACCCTGCTGTGCACATAGCCGACACTCGACATCTAAAAGGCTTCACCCTTGAGCGCTCAGAGCTCTACAGTCAGGACGGCTTTTTACCAGAAGGATGCATGAAACTATCAGTCTGATGCTCAAACAAACCCAAAGCAACGCAAGTCCAGAGGAAAGTGGAGGCATGAGAAATACCTGATGTTACAACATTTATTTACCTAGAATGAGTAAAGCATGCAGGCCTTCATTTCTTTCTCTGCCACCCTGTTATCAGCAGACTACATGATGTGTATTTGATGGTTGATTGTTTTAGACCAGACAGCATGACTTGCACTGTTAAACAGGACTGAGTTTTTATGTGAGCCTTTATCAAAAAAATCAGCCCCTGCTTTGTTGGGTTCACTTTGTGCAAAACTGTTAATTATTCATTTCCAAATGAACAAGTTGTGGGCTTTTTTTTAACTTACAGTGTAAGCTACTGTAGCTTCAGCTCTGCGTGCATCTCTGACCTGCTGTGCTTAGAAATAAAGTCAAACGCTGGTCTTTATAAATCTGGTTCTGATAATAGACTTACTGTCACTTTTTAAGAAAGACAAGAACTTTGTGCAAGTTTTCTTGATTAAAACAAACGAAAATGTCTTATGGGTTAAATTATCAGTAAATCATAAAAAAAAAAAAGATTAACCGATGAGAAAAGAAAACAACCCTTAAAACGGATCAGTCCGGCGGCTCCAAGCATTTGATTCCCAACAACCTTAGAGAGGAAATGAAGATCTGATTTCTGTGACGGACCTGGATTATGAACAGGCAGTCAGCTATGGTAAAAATTGTGTTTTAGGAGATAAAAGTGGGAAGTTTTGCAAACAAAATCTAATTAAATTATTTTTTTTCTAATTTTTCCCTGAAAGCAAGTGTCAGAATGACAGAAATTACTTTTAAAAGCCTGTTTGGAATTAAATTGTTCTTCAGACCTGCATTTAAAGTGCAGCTAAATGTAATATGTTTTTAAAACAAATTTGCAGCCTCTGTCGCTGTAAAAAATGAAAACATGACACACAAAATGTTTTCAGCTAGCAATTTTAGAAAATGTGTCAGTTATAAGTAAAGGTCTAAGAATAAAAATAGGCGAGCTGATGTCACTCTGGGCAAAAAAAATGGCAGGTTTTCACAAAACGGGTTATTTTGACAGGCAGCAAACTAAGATTGATGAAAGAAATCCATTTATTGATCCATTTATTGCTGCTTGACAGTCATGATGCAGAAAACGGGTCAGATGATGGCACGGCAACAGGTGAAAACGTTTGGAAAAGATGGCTGGAATCATTGCAAACACTAAAATACAAAAGAAAACCAAACAAAAAAAGCAAAATATGAAGTTAACTGCAGCAGGGCGAGTCAATCGGACTTCAATAAAGCAAAAATGTTTTTTCCTTCCATGTCGATCACAAATTTGCAAATTTTTGCTGTAAAAACCGTTACAGTCAATGTGAGCAGAGACCAACTTTATAAGTCTTGTTTTACGGATGTTTGTTTTATTTTGATGCTACGTTTTCACCCCTCATTTTAGTGTGGGAGGTTTCATGGCTAAATTGAACCAGCCTGGTGGTCAATCTTCATTAATTGCACATTGAACCAATAAGAGCAGAGTGTGAAGGTCCCATTAGCAGGTAAGAGCACAGTTTAGCTCAAAATATTGCAATACACACAAAATTATGGGCGACATACTAGAGTTCATAAGAGGACAAATTGTTGATGCATGACTTGCTGGCGCATCTGTGACCAAGGTAGCAAGTCTTTATGATGTATCAAGAGCCACGGTATCCGGGGTAATGTCAGCATACCACCAAGAAGGGCGAACTACATCCAACAGGATTAACTGTGGACGCAAGAGGAAGCTGTCTGAAAGGGATGTTCGGGTGCTAACCCGGACTGTATCCAAAAAACATTAAACCACGGCTGCCCAAATCACGGCAGAATTAAATGCGTACCTCAACTCTCCTGTTTCCACCAAAACCTGACCGCTGGGAGCTCCACAGGGTCAATATACACGGCCGGGCTGCTATAGCCAAACCTTTGGTCACTCGTGCTAATGCTAAACATCAGTTTTAATGGTGCAAGGAGAGCAAATCTTGGGCTGTGGACAATGTGAAACATGTATTGTTCACTGATGAGTCCACCGTTACTGTTTTCTCCACATCCGGGAGAGTTGCAGTGTGGAGAAGCCCCAAAGAAGCGTACCACCCAGACTGTTGGATGCCCAGAGTGAAGCATGGAGGTGGATCAGTGATGGTTTGGGCTGCCATATCATGGCATTCCCTTGGCCCCATACT